>VBSM01003169.1:30911097-30923124 GCA_008086735.1 Cheirogaleus medius | reverse complement strand
CTGACTTTGAGCGATGCTCCTGCCTTGGCCTCCCAGAGTGCTAGGATTACAGGCGTGAATAGGCCCGGCCTATTCTTTTTCATTTACTGAAATTTGGTCCCCTGTCTCTGACTGTGAGGGGGAATGAATTTCGGTCTTGATCGTCAAGCTTTAAATGATATGGCCATTCAGAATCAGAATCAAACTACATTATATCTTTTGTCATCTGTATGGTAAGTGCTGAAATTAATTTATATAAAATGTAGAGTTTAGGCCAAATCTATAGGTTATCATCTATTATAAGATAGTCAAATGGAAGTGTTAAAAAATATTATTTCATCAACCCCATCCTATTTACCAGTTGGAAAGGTGGAAAAGCCTACTATCTCAAACTCAACATACACAAAACCTAAAGTAAACCATTCATATTCCTCCTCTAAACTTTTTCTAAAATTCATTCATTTTCCTCCTCTAAACCAGCAGCCTTTCCTGTTTTGTTGATGGCAGTTCTACTCTTTAAGTTGCTCTGGTCAAAACTTTGAACTTTTATCTTTCTCTCATACCCCATATCCAGTCTGCCAGGGAAATTTTTTGGACCTGTCTTCCAAAAATTACGTCATTAAATATGAAATGTGCGATTTCGAATAAAAAGTTTGTTATATCTCAAACAAGAAGTAGTACAATTAATCAAAGTGTGCGCCTAAACTGTTGACACAGTTTTGCCATCTTAAGGGTAGCTTGTTTGTGCCAGCAGGAAAGAAGCCTGGAGAGCAAGTGGCAATGAAATCGCAAAAGGCATTTTCCACAGCTTGTTAAGAATTGGGGCCGGGCGCGGTGGCTCATGCCTGTATTCCTAGCACTCTGGGAGGCTGAGGTGGGAGGATCGCTCAAGGTCAGGAGTTCGAAACCAGCCTGAGCAAGAGTGAGACCCCGTCTCTACTAAAAATAGAAAGAAATTAATTGGCCAGCTAAAAAAAATTATAGAAAATATTAGCCGGGCATGGTGGTGCATGCTTGTAGTCCCAGTTACTCGGGAGGCTGAGGCAGAAGGATTGATTGCTTGAGTCCAAGAATTTGAGGTTGCTGTGAGCTGGGCTGATGCCACGGCATTTAAGTCCAGGCAACAGAGTGAGACTCTGTCTCAAAAAAAAAATTGAATATTTTTCTTTGCAAGAAATGGTCCAAAGCCTGGAAGAAGTGGTAGTCAGTTGATGCACGGTTTGATGAATACAGTGGATGACAGAGAGTTTCCATGTCCAGCTTCTGTAGTTTGAGCAGCATCGTTTTTTTTCAACATGTGGTCTTGCAGGAGGATTAGCCTGTCTCTATTGACTGATCTCAGCTGCTTAATCGCAAGCATCCTCATCATTTCGTCCAGTTGGTTGCAGTAGATATCCATTGTATTCAGTTGACCAGGCTTCATGAAGCTGTAGTGGATAAGACCAGCTCTGGAGCACCAAATAGGCACCATTAGCTTTTTTTGGTGAATATTCGATTTTGCGCTGTGTTTTGGTACTTCACCTTTATCCAGCCATTGTGCTGAATGCTTGCAATTGACAAAAGGAATCTATTTTTCATCACATGTAAGCAATACGGTGCAGAAATGGTTTGCCTTTATGTTGTGACGACAAAGAAAGGCAAGCTTTGAGATGATTTCTCTTCTGACACTCATTTAATTCATGTGGTACCCATCTATCCAGCTTCTTTACCTTGCCGATTTCTTTCAAATGGTCCAATATTATTGGAATAGTAACGTCAAACCTTGCTGCTAATTCACACATAAGTTGAGATGGATTTGCTTTTACTACAGCTTTCAGCTCCTCATTATCCACCTTGGTCTCAGGTCACGCACATAGCTCACTTTCAAAAATAAAATCAGTAGAATGGAACTTCTCAAACCATCGATGTACTGTGCATTTATCAGCCACATCCTTCTGAAACACTTTGATGATATTTCAAGCTGTCTGCACTGCATTAGTTCCATGATGGGACTCATATTCAAAAATAACACAAATTTTTTGCCTTATCTGTGGTTTCACAAAAATTGCTCTAAAAAAAAAAGTGAAAGGTAATCACAAGCCAAACACGCATATCAAAGACTTAGGATGTACCTTCACAATAGGAAAAGAAAAAGAAAACAAGAAGCGTCAAAGTGAAATGTAAAGAGATATCAACTGTCAAACTTAGTATTAATACTTAAGGAACATTACATAATGACTTAATATATCCAAAATTATCCACTGCTCACCATCTGTGCTGCTACCACTGTGGTCCAAGCCACCGTCCTGTCTTGCTTGGATTATTGTAGTACCGCCTAACTGATGTCTCAGCTTCTGCCCTTTCTTTTATTCTCAACACTGCAGCCTAAATCATTCCCTTTCTTTCTTTTCTTTTTTTTCTTTCATAGATATATATGGTCTCACTCTGTTGCCCAGGCTGGAGTGCAATGGCCCGATTATAACTCACTGCAGCCTTGAACTCCTGGGCTCAAACATTCCTTATGCCTCAGCCTCCTGAGTAGCTGGGACTATAGGCACATGCCACCATGCCCAGCTAATTTTTTTGTTTTTTGTAGAGACAAGGGTTACTATGTTGCCCAGGCTGGTCTCAAACTCCTGGCCTCAAGCTATCCTTCCACCTCAATCTCCCAAAGTGCTAGTATTACAAGTGTCAGCCGCTGTGGCTTATTCAACAAATATTTAGTGAACACTTACTATGTTCCAGGCACTATTGACATTGAAAATAATTTATTGTGGGCTATTAAAGTATTTCTAATTTTATCATCTTTGTTGTATTCTTGGGAAGTGAGAAGTTTATTTATCTGCACGCTCTGCTTAAATGCAGGTAAATTTAGTCATGAAAATCGTTATGGTAAAAATTTGGTTATCCGGAGACTAGCTTTCTTATGTCTTCAAGCATCCCAAAGAGCATTGAACCCAAAACCAAGAAAAAGGATAAAAAGTGCTTTAGATAGTCAGGAAAGAACTTTTGTGCATTATTTACAATTCCCAAGAATACTTAAATTGCTAAAAGTACTGTGAGAAGTTGGAGTGTGTTGATTAAACTGTCTGGTTATAAAAAAGTGAGTATTTTGTGGAAAAAAATCCAAAACCATAGGTGAAAGGATATGTAAGAAAAGCAGAGAAGGAAGAGTGGAGTACAATAGTTACTATAGCAGACAAGATTTGAAATGACAGTAGTGCCCCGAATGAGTGGTAGACTCTTTAACACTGAGAAGAGATGGATACTCAGAAGATAAGACACTTCTTTGTAGGGTGGAGATGGACCAGTGCCACAGGAACAGCTTCAAATATAAAAGACTTGAAGCCATGGACATAAGAACCCTTTGCTTTGAATGCAAATCAAAACCACAGTGAGATACCATTTAATGTCCATTAAGATGGCTATTATTTAAAAAAAGAAATGGAAAGTAAGGTGTTGGTGAGAAGGAGAAATTGTGCATTGCTGATGGGAATGTAAAATGGTAAAATGTAAAATAGCCGCTGTGGAAAACATAACTGCTGTGGAAAACAGTTTGGTAGTTCCTCAAAAAGTTAAAGGAGTACCATATGACCTAGCAATTCCACTGCTAGATATAAACTTAGAAGAATTGAAAGCTGAGACTTAAAAAGCTGCTTTTCACATCAGTGCTCACAGCAGCATTATGCACAATAGCCAAAAGGTAGAAGTCACCTGGATGTCCATGGGACTAATTAATGCATAAACAAAATGGGGTATATACATACAGTGGAATATTAGCCTTAAAAAGAATGAAATTCTAATATATGCTACAATATCAGTTTACCTTGAAAATATTTATGCTAAGTGAAAGAAACCATACACAAAAGGACTGATATTTCACTTACATGAGGTACCTAGAAGAGGCAAATTCAGAGAGACAAAGGAGAATAGATGTTACCAAGGGCTAGGGGAATGGGGAATTATTGTGTAATAGGTACAGAGTTTGTGTTTGGAATGATGAGATGGTTTTGGAAATGGTTGGTGACAGATACACAAGATTTTGAATGTATTTAATGCCACTGAATTGTACACTTAATTATTAAATTGGGGCACGCTGGTGCACGCCTATAGTCCCAGCTACTCTGGAGGCTGAGGTGGGAAAATCGCTTGAGCCCAAGAGTTCTGGGCTGTAGTGTGCTTTGCCAGTTGGGTGTCTGCACTAAGTTTGCCTTCAGTATGGTGACCTTCTGGGAGTGGGGGACCACTACTTTGCCTAAGGAGAGGTGAACTGGCCCAGGTTGGAAACAGAGCTGGTCAAAACTCCCATGTTGATTAGTAGTGGGATTGTGCCTGTGAACAGCCACTGCACTCCAGCCTGGGCAGCATAGTGAGACCCAGTCTCTTAAAATAAAAAAAAAAGGATTAATAGTGTGTGGTAGTGTGTGCTTAAAAAAAAAGATTAAAGTGATAAATTGTATATTATGTATATTTTACCATACACACACAAGAGAACCCTCTCCTTTGGATATGGATGTGTATGCAGGTGAGCAGCAGTATGTATAGGGAGGGCCTGACTGTAGACTGAAGGTAGGCCTGCTATGTAGATTCTCAGACTTCAGTGGTGGTGATGTGGTAGTGCAATAACCAGCTAGGTTATTCTGCTTCTCCTGCAACCACACTTGTAAGCATAGATGAGTGATTTTAGTCATCAAGAAATGTTAAATTATAAGAAACTTGAAATTGTTTCTGGGAAAGGAGTACTGGGTGAATGGGGTGGGAGAGAGACCTACTTTTCACCATATATCTTATTGTACTTTTTTTTTTAAAATCATAGGTGTGTATTACTTATTTTGAAAAATTAAAATTATTATGGGAAAAAGCAAAGAAAAATAAAAATCTTCATTTTATTCTGTTTTAAAAAAACAGGAATCTATGTGTTTATTTAAGACTAGTTGCGGAAGTGTTCAAATCAGGTTTGAGGTTTACAGTTCCCTTCTCTTATTTAGAACACTGATAGACAAATGGCTCCTTCCCCTGTGATTCCAGTTATAATAGAGGCTTTGCTGCAGTTTCCACTCCATCATCTCTGCAAATAACCACGTTGCAGGTTAGGAGAATCACATAAGAATAGATGTTCAAATACTTTAAAATTACAAAGTGGGTTTTGCTTTGCAGTTTCGAAAAGCAAGAACTGTAGCTTCATCTCTAGAACTACCGTGTCTGGATCTTACTACACAGTCAAACAGGAGATGCTTCAATGGCTTGTTATGGGATACTGGCAGATGAAAGTAAGATTTGGAGCTTTTATAGAGTTTGAAATTCTTATAAATGGAAGGTTGGAGATTTTAGTTTTTTACTTTATAAAGTATTGTGTATGTTTTTAGTATTTTACTGAGTGAATGCTGCTGCTGGGTTGACCAGCAGGGCTACATAGTTCTTTCTTTACTCCCCTTCTGTCCCTTCTTTAATAGTGTATATGATATTGCTTCCATTTTCCCCTTGTCACCTTAATCAAATGTTATATTAACCAGTCTTTAAAATCTCTGTACGTGTCAAACTGATTATCGGAAAGGAAAGATTTTTGGTGACTATGAAAGGCAGCAGAGATTTCTGATCTCTTCTAGAGGAGGTTATAGACATGTCTAGGAACATAGTGGTCTCTCTTGACTTTTCTTTAAGACTCTTTGATAGCTCCAGTATGTATGAGCACTTCGAGGGGGCTGTATGGACTGGCATTTCTTACTTTCTTACTTGTTCCAGGAGGCCCAGTTTAGTGTTCTCTTTGGGTACAGAAGAAAGAGCAAACAAAGGAGTAAGGCAGAGTGAGACTTTTTTCATGTGTTCAGTTTGAGGAGAGACACAGTTGTATCTGTTGAGGCTGACTGCTTAAAAACCATAGTTAATTTATTTAGTTGAGAATTGTTTTTTCCTCTTCCTTTTTGATGACAGTCGAAACTCTAAATTGATTTTCTTTCCTCTTTATTCCTTTTCCTTTTCCTCCTTTCCATTCCTTTTTTTGTTACTTTTATTCTTTTTGTGCTCTTCCCCCAAATTAACATGTTGTCAATAGCATTCTTTCAGAAGAAATGCTTGCTTGAAAGAAGACCCTGGATTCTATGAAATTGCTTATTTTTTTGTGGGAAGTTTATTTTTTTAGAAGATAAGGATAATGTCATCTTAGGTTATAAAAATTATTCTCTTCCCCTTTGGAATGTATGTAAAGAAAGCTTTTTAAAACTAAACTTCCAGCAGAGATTCTATGTAAGCATGTATTAAGCCAAAAGCATTGGAGATAATTGCTTTAATTTTCTACTGCCCAAGTTTTTTTGTTTGTTTTTCTAAAAGACAGGGTCATGCTTTGTTGCCCAGGCTAGAGTGTAGTGGCCTGAATGATCCTCCTGTCTCAGTCCCTGAGTAGCTAGGACTATAGGTGGGTGCCACTATGCCTGGCTAATTTTTCTTATTTTTTGTAGAGATGAATACCTCAAGTGATCCTCCCACCTTGGCCTCCCTCAATGCTGGGATTAGAGGACTGAATCACCTCGCTTGGCTTGCCCAAGTTTTTAAAGGACAATATTTCCAAATCTTCAGGGCACATATATCTAATTTTTACAATCTTCCCATTTAGGAAATAAATATCTAAAATTTTCTGTTGTAATTTCTAAAACATTTACTTAGTAAAGAGGTATGTTTAGTAGTATGTAGTAGAATAAATGCATTGACCTAGTAATCAGATTATGGTCCCAGTTTTTCTGTTACCAAGTCACTGAAATATTGTGCTCTGGTTTCCCAGCTGAAAATGGGATTGGATGTGTTAGCTTCTGAAGTTCTAGTTGTAAAAGTTTAATCATTCTAGGTTTTACAGGCATTTCTCTAAAGCTGATAAAATAAAAGATTAAAAGAATTTTGCTTATAATACTGTTTATATAAAAATAGAATTCATTTCAATATAAAGTAAGGTTAGACTTGGGTTCTGAAGGGGCTTACTCAGTGGTTGACTCAAACAATCTTTATATAAGATGGTCTCATGTATTATATTAATAGAAATCAGTTTCGAAATACATTCCCTGACAACTATGAACTAAAATCCACGATCTCATCCTGAGATTAATTTAAGAAATCTGTCATTAGCTTGCATCTTATTTCTATTCAGATATTTTTAAAAAGTAACTCATCACTATTTAGGAGTTGACTTTTTCCATTATAGCTTTCATTGAAATACTATTGCTTTAGTCATTCTCTCCTAACTTCCTTTTCCTGAGAATAAAAGATTGAGCTCATACCTTTGCATAATGATCTGGAAAGTATTTTAAGCTTGGCATGTTCAAACCTGGCAGACTTGATTAATATGTGAACAAACTAGCACATTAGAACATTTTTTAAATTCCAAGCCATAAATGTGTTTTAAGTACATATGGGCATGTATAAAATTAATACTTAAGCCTTGAATAGCACAGACATTCAAAATGCCTGTTAACGTGGGTGACTGATTTTCAGTGAGGCTGTTGCTCGCCCTGCACATTTCTCTTTGCTTTAAGCAGTCATTGCCAGGAGCAGAGTCAGGAGAGGGTTTGCTCCTTTGGTGCTCTGCTACCCTCTGCTTTCGGTAGGGAAGAAGGCTGTTGTTTTACTTCTCAAACTCCTACCATATGGAAAATTTCTAAAAATAAACTTTGGATTTGTTACTGGATTTCTAAATTTCTAACTTCTATCCATGAATAAAGCCAATATAAATATTATACCTATAGGTACTCTACATACAAAGCTGTGGCATCATTTTAGTGAAAAAGGTCATCAACCACAATATCTAAATTATTGATTACATTATTTTCAGTTTATGTCTCAGTTGGCTTGGATGATGACTTGGTTTTGTTGTTAAGCAAAAACTAGTCAGTAAGTCAGTAGTTTTCAGTAAACACACTTTATTTAATAATTTTTGTGCATGAATTGTTGATGTAATTATGTAGTAGACATATTCATGAAAATGTAGAAGTGCATTAGATTTTGACAAACCAAATTGTTTAAATGTACTAAAGATCTGACTTTTAAAAAGAATTCTGGTTGGGTGCAGTGGCTCACGCTTCTAATCCCATTGCTTTGGGAGGCTGAGGTGATTGGATTGCTTGAGGTCAGGAGTTCAAGAACAGCCTGGGTAACATAGTGAGTGAGACCCTTTCTCTAAAAAACTTAAAAAAAATTAGCTGGTGTGGTGGTGTGTACCTGTGGTCCCAGCTCCTGGGCAGGCTAAGATGTGAGGAACGCTTAGGCTCTGGAGTTTGAGGTTTTAGTGAGCTATGATTGTGCCACTGCATTCCAGCCTGGGTGACATCGAGACCCTGTCTCTATAAATAAGTAAGAAAGAGTTCTGTCATTCATTTTGTAAATTCGGGTCAGTTGTGCCTTTAATCAACAAATACATAATGAACACCTATTACGTGCCACAGACACTGCTAAGTCTTGGGGGTTACAAAGTTGTATAAAAGATAATTCCTGTTTGGTTAAGTAAGAGAGAAAGATAAAAAGATCTAGGGACAGCGAAATGTTTGAAGAGAGCATGGAGGAGAGGCAAGTAGATTAATACTTGGGGTAATTGGGAAAGGCTTTAGAAAAATGTTTCAATTTTTTTTTTTTTTTTTTTAATTCAGACAAGGTCTCACTCTGTTACCTAGGCTGGAGTACAGTGGCCTGATCATAGCTCACTGTAACCTCAAGCTCAAGCGATCCTCCTGGCTTAGCCTCCCAAGTAACTAGGTAGCTAGGATTACAGGCATGTGCCACCATGCCCAGATAATTTTTTAATTTTTATAGAGAAGGGGTCTCACTATGTTGCCCAGGCTGGTCTTAAACTCCTGGGTTCAAGTGATCCTTCTGCCTCAGCCTCCCAAATTGCTGGGATACAAGTGTGAGCTACCACATCCAGCCCCAGTTTAACCTATTTTTAAAGGTCCAGCTTTAGGGCATCTCTTAGGTGAAGCTTTCCTCCCTTTCTCCTAAGCTTACTGATTTTTTACTGAATGATTGCACAAAAAGGTTATATTATGACTTAAAATAGGGACTTCCATTTTTTGAACCATTTTTTGTAGTTCAGTCTCATCTGTCTAGCTAGTTTCTCAACCCCTAAAAGGCAGAGAATGAATCTTCTTCAGCAACTGGTATAGTGCTCATCACATTGTGGGGACTCATATACATGATAAATATGGAACATTTATAGATACAAACTATTGAGATAACCCAGCCACAGTAGTTGAGAATTGCCTGTGTTTACTTAAAAGGCATTTCTTAACACCAATAAGAACAATTTTTAGAAGTACAGGTCACTTGTCATTTGAATGTAAAGTAAGTTAATAAAAGTACCTATCTCAAAGGTTTGTTTTAAGAATTAATTAGTACATTTAACCACTAAGAACAGTGCCTAGTGCATATAGAAAGTGCTCAATTAGTGTTATCTGTTATTAGCTCCACCTGTGTGGGCCTTTTTGCCAGTGATAGAGCTCAACCACTTTTGTGGGCATGGAGAGGATAGAATGGAGATAAGAAACAGCCTCTCATCTTTGAAACCAAATGCCCTTTAGGAATCGGAAGGACTGCTCATATTGCATGAACTTTTACTTTTCTCTTTGTGTTTTAGTGATCGAAGGGTGTGGTTGGCATGGAATTGAATTTCATCTGTCTGTGGGAATTATAAGCAAGGTAGGTCCCAGGTTTATTTACTCTTCCCTGCCTCCTTTCCTAATGTGGTGTAGTTAGTATTTTCCGTTATACTGACCTAGAATAGATCAGATTTGATTATTGTTTAGGGAGACATTATCTTTTGCAGTCTCACTCATCATAGCCCCATGATAGTTTGTCACCATGGTTTATCTAATGTTGTGGACTACATCTATTATTTTGTTAGAATGTAGAGAATGCTAAGAAACAGCATAACCAATTTAAAATTTTGGTGATCATAGAACAGAACCATGAATTTACACACATACACCCCCCACTGACCCCTTCCTCTCTGATCCATTCTTTGAAGGCAAAAGTTCTTGTTTTGGAGCCATTTATGGAGTCCAGTTTAGGGTAGTGTGGGTAGTGGCAGGCTAGCTAATTCTGGTCACTCTAAAATTCAGTAGCTTATGTGAATGCTAGACTAAATACAACAAAGGGCCTGTCTTAACAGTAGCCAGGCCATCACTGGCAACTATAAATTTTGTTACTGACAACAGGATCTGTCCATCTGTAACCACTAGAGTTTGATTTGAACACAGCATGCTTGTGTTCCTTTCTTAAGCTCTAGGGCCTAAACAGAAGTACACCAGATATGGCTTTGGCTTATATATCTGTCTTATGTCAGATGCCCGCAAAAAGAGCTATAGATGGCACTTCACACAGCTCTGCAAACCTATTTTTGTTATAACATTTCCTGCCAAAGTAAGGGCTAGTGCTCGTTCATGTAGTTATAGTTTTCTATCATCTGAAGTATGTTGAGATCCCAGTGCTCATTGGTGTAGGAGACTTGGATCACTTGGAGAGTAAATTTGATAGCCAAAACTGCAGTACTCCTCACAGTTCCCCAACCAGCAATCCTGTGAACTTGTACATGGGATTCTATGGATTGATGTCAATCTTTAGACTCTTGCTGCACTTATACTTAGAACAGTATAGGTTCTTGAGACTTGCTTTGTCTCAGTCACAAAGAAGAAGCTTTAATACATAGCTTCAAGGAAAACCAGTTGATCTACTTCCTATAGCAGAAGGGACATGGCCTTGTAATTGACACTGCTGAAGGAAAGGAGTAGGAGAGGGTAGATTGAAAGTATAACTTCTGCAAATGAATCCCTTCATCATTTCCTGGTGGCTTGAATTTTCTGGGTCTGATCTGGGTGGTCAATCAGGAAATTATCTTCTTTTCTATTGTTTTACTTTTATTAATGTATTGAGGTAATAATAAACAGGAGCTACTTCATGGAAGAATTAATGGAAAGGAAAGAAAGGAACTAACATTAGATGCCTACTAGGGGTTAGACATGGTACTGTAAACTTTCACATATGTTCTTTTATTGAGATATATCAAGTTCATTGATATTAGTTTTTCAAGTCTAGGTGGATATTATGACTATCAGTATCTTGAACTGTTTTGACTTTTAGTATAGCCATTTAGAGGAAATAGAATTCTTTATTGATTTATGTTATTTCATTTATGTCTGCTAAAACATTGTTTTATGGAGAAGGAGAGAAAATACCTACATGAATTAGTAAAGTTTTTTGTTTTTATGTCTGGGCTCACTACCGATTTAGCCAAAGACAGAGAGGAGACTAGGAGGTCTGAGATTAGAGACACCTATGCTGTTTTGGGAAGTTGAGACCCAGCGTTTGCTGAAGTTGGCACAGGGAAGGTAGAGTAGGTTAATATTTTCAGAGCTAAAAAAAGATGTGAATTGGGATTGTTTATAGGTGCAGTTTTGCTTGATCTCTGCTTGCATCTACAAATTGAGTAAATAAAATACAGTACTGCTGTTTGGGAAACTTCTGCAAAAGTCCCTGAACCAATGCAAATTAATCTTCTCTAAAAATACCAAAAAATTCCCCATTTGGGTATTTCAGCTGGCTAAGGGAATTGACCGTTGTCATTGTGCTTGCAAAGAAGTTACCAAAATTATAAATTTTGTTTTTATTTTCTCTTGAAATTCTTGTCTCATTGGAGCTACCATGTCTGTGTCTCTCAGACATATGCAATAAACAGAATTAATTGTTCAACTCTCTCCTAGGTGATGTGAAATTAAGCTGAAGTGTTCCTTCTCCTTCATTTAGAGTTTCCAAATCTATTATTTTTCTGCTCTAAAATAGTGAGCTTTCATTGTGGTCTGAGAAAGGTCTATGGAAAGTTACCTGGAGTTACTATACTGTCCTTTCAAGGGCTGCAATGGACACATTGATATTTTTTAATCTATGAAAATTTTCATTGTTATTTTCCTGTCTATTAAATGAATTACTGTACTTTTCCTCTTGACTACTTTCCTTCTATAGTTTAGTCAAAGAGACCTTAATATAATTTTTCCTTCTTGATTTGGTGAACAAAGACCACTTTTTTTTTTTTTTTTTTTT
>VBSM01003169.1:30885281-30900725 GCA_008086735.1 Cheirogaleus medius | reverse complement strand
CTGGAGTGCAGTGGCACAATCATAGTTCACTGCAGCCTCAAATTCCTGGGCTCAGAGTCCTCCTGCTTTAGCCTCCTAAGTAGCTAGGGCTATAGGTGTGTTCTGCCATGCCTGGCTAATTTTTTAAAAAAAATTTTTGTAGAGACAGGGTCTCTCTGTGTTGCTCAGGCTGGTCTCGAACTCCTGGCCTCAAGTAGTCATCCTGTGTTGGCTTCCCAGAGTGCTCAGATTACGGGCGTGAGCCATTGTGCCCAGCCCTTTTCTGACATTCTTGGAGGTAAAGATGTTACTACGATCTCTTCTGTTCAGTAGAGACTATTCCTTTCCTGCATTCATTTTCTTTTTTCCCCAAGAAATTACTGCGTTTTTATATTTTAGATTGAGTTTCCAAATTAGACTTTCTCCCAGAGCAGTGTTTTTTGAGCTGGGGTATGTGGATGGTGGTGAATAGTGCTATTGAAAAGATCATGAATTCTAAGGAGTTTTACCAGGCAATGGTTTAAAAAGATCACATTTAGATTGAACAGGGATGGTTTTCTCTCTCTCCTGCCCTCTCCTTTCCACCTGGCTATTAAATGCATATCAGAGATGGGTAGTACCCCAGAGACGTTTATAAGTGTTGATATAAATATGTCATGTTTGGGGCCAAAGTGGTGGTTTATTTTATGTATTTATTTTGCTGCATTTGGTCATTGTCAACTAAAATGGTTAATGTCTGCTAAGTACACAGCATTCTTTAAAGGTGTTCTGTCTCCCATTCCAAAATGAAGTCCTTCAAGTTGGAAACCCTCATGTCAGGAATGTTTGGGTTTCTTAGCTGTAGTCTTCTGTTCAGTCTCATTAATGATCTTAATGGTGACAGAAAACAAACTAGTTATTCATTATATTGAAAGTTTTTTCCTAGTAGATATTTTTGTATTTTTATTTTTATTTATTTTTGTTGTTGTTGAGACAGAGTCTTACTCTGTCGCCCTGAGTAGAGTGCAGTGATGTCATTGTAGCTCACTGCAACCTCAAACTCCTGGGCTCAAGTGATTCTCCTGCCTTAGCCTCCTGAGTAGCTGGGACTACAGGCATGTACCACCACACCTGGCTAATTTTTTTGTATTTTTAGTAGAGATGGGGTCTTGCTTTTGCTCAGGCTGGTCTCAAACTCCTGAGCACAAGCAATCCTCTCACCTCCGCCTCCCAGAGTGCTAGGATTACAGATGTGAGCCACCGCAGCCGGCCAGAAGGTTTGCTTAAAATATTCAAGGTAGTAATCTGGTGGTAGGCAAAGAAAATTAGTGTAATTTCTCCAAACTCCATTTTTGGAATAATTTGAAGTTTAAGCCAAAGTCTGAACTTGAAAACATAGTGTCTCTTCTTAATGGGCTAATCTAAGGGATACCAGATTTATACCATGTTTAGAATGCCCCTGCATTGTCCCTTTAAAGGGTGGGGAAAGTAAATTTATGGTGTAAATGGAAAAATTTCGAGAGATGCTAGGATTATCAGCATTCACCCAAAAGTTACTGAGATTAGTAATTTATCAAAGAGCACCTGTTGTTTTTTGTTTTTTTAAAAATTAAATCTATACATATTGGCAGGATGCTTCGTAAGAATCCTACAAAAGACTGTCATTTGACTATAATATATTTCAATTAGAAAATATTGCTTGAAAATATTTGTCAAGTTCTTACTATGTTAACATTGTCATAAGTGTATTATAACATTCTCATATATTATGTCATTCAATCCTCACAGTTAACTCCGTGAGAGTTACTTTATACCCATGAAAGTAAGTAATTAACCTAAGGTCATTTGACCCAGTAAGTAGTAGTGTTGGCCTTTAAAATCAGACACTCTGACTAAAATATTCATGCTGTTCATCACCATATTGGCTGAAAAAAAAGTCACCAAAGATTGTTTATATCACCTGAATTTGTGATAGTTGAACTATGGAGATATGCAGGCCATGAAAGCTTTTTGAATCAGAGGTATGGGACATTGTGTAACATTTAACATACCATTTCACTTTTTACTGCTTTTCCTCTGGAAAGCAAATAATTTTTTAAAAATTGGACTAATTTTGACAAAGAATATTTTTGCAGCTTAAAATTTACTCTAAGATGAGTATAATATTTTTCTGAAAAATACCTGGACATATCTCAATATTTTGTATCTAAATCTAGCATTTAAATTTCATCTTAGCTGGGTGCAGTTGCTCATGCCTGTAACTCCAGCATTGTGGGAGAGGCTGAGGTGGGAGGATCACTTGAGGCCAGGAGTTTGAGGTTGCAGTGACCTGTGATTATACCACTGCATTCCAGCCTGGGTGACAGAGAGAGACCCTGTCTCAAAAAAAAACCCAAGAAACAAAACCCAGTAAGTAGTAGTGTTGGCCTTTAAAATTTACATATGTAGTTGCCTTTGTCAGTGCTGTTTATTCTTCATATGGATTTGTTACTCTCTAGTGTATTTTCATTTTAACCTGAAGGACTCCTTCTAGTATTTCTCATAGGTCAGGTATGCTTGCAGCAAATTCTCTCAGTTTTGTTTTTCTATGAATGTTTTAATTTTTGCTTTATTTTTGAAGGAGAGTTTTGATAGAATTCTTGGTTGATAGGGTTTTTTTTCCTTTCAGAACTTTGTATATGTCATTCCCCTGCCTTCTGGCTTCTCAGATTTCTGAGAGAAATCAGCTGTTAATTGTATTGAGGATCTTATATACATAATAATTGCTTTTTTCTTTTCTTTTTTAAAAGTTTCATTGTATTTGAATTTATTTATTTTTTCAGAGTATTACAGGGGTACAAATGCTTTGGTTACATAAATTGCCTTTGTATTGCCCGAGTCAGAGCTACAAGCGTGCCTATCCCCCAGACAGTGCACACTGCATCTGTTAGGTGTGAATTTACCCATCCCCTGCTCTCCCCTCCCACCTGCCTGACACCGTATGAATGTTACTTCCTGTATATGCACATAAGTGTTGATCAGTTAGTACCAGTTTAATGGTGAGTACATGTAATGTTTGATTTTCCAATGTTATGATACTTCACTTAGAAAAATGGGCTCCAGCTACATCCAAGATAATACAATAGGCAGTTCACCATTTTTTTTTTTATGGTTGAGTAATAGTACTCCATGGTATACATATACCACATTTTATTAATCCACTCATATTTTGATGGGCACTTAATTGCTTTTTCCTTGTTGCTTTCAAGATTTTTTTGTCTTTTTATAGTTTATGATATGTCCAGATGTAGATCTCTTTTAGTTTACCCTACTGGGGTTCTTGAATGTGTAGATCTATGTTTTTCATCACATTTGAGAAGCCTCTAGCCGTTATTTCTTCACATATTCTTTCTGTTCTTTCTTTCTCTCCTCTCCTTCTGGGAATCCCATTATGCATATGTTGGTATGCTCAATGGTGTCCCACAGGTCTCTGAGGGATTTCATCATTTTTCTTCGTTCTTTTTTCTTTTCCTAAGACTGGATAATCTCAAGTTATATGAATCTCAAGTTCACTGATTCTTTTTTTTTTTGAGGTAGAGTCTCAGTTGTTGCCCCGGCTAGAGTGCCGTGGCACCAGCCTAGCTCACAGCAACCTCAAACTCCTGGGCTCAAGCAATCCTTCTGTCTCAGCCTCCCGAGTAGCTGGGACTACAGGCATGTGCCACCATGCCCGGCTAATTTTTTCTATATATATATTTTAGTTGGCCAATTAATTTCTTTCTATTTTTAGTAGAAATGGGGTCTCGCTCTTGCTCAGGCTGGTCTCAAACTGCTGACCTCGAGCGATCCACCCTCCTCGGCCTCCCAGAGTGCTAGGATTACAGGTGTGAGCCGCCACGCCCGTATAATGAATATTTCATTTCAGTTTTTATACTTTTCAACTCCAGAATTTCTGTTTGATTCTTTTTTATAATTTCTATTTTTGTTGATATGCTTTATTTGAATATCAATAAAATATTGATATTCAATATTTTTAGTATTCTAAAAATACTAGACATCATTCTCATACTTTAGTTTATTAGACATGTTTTCCTTTAGTTCTTTGAACATATTTGAAACAGCTGATTTAAAATCTTTAGTATATCCAATGTCTGGGCTTCCTCAGGAACAGTTTCTTTTGTTATCCACAGCATGCATTTTCTACCTTATAATCTGAAGTGCCTGCTCTGGGTCCAGCCATATAGTCTGTATTCTAGCCAGCAGGAAGGAAGGCAGATGAAGGACATACTTACTCCCCTTTATACTTCTAGAAGTCCCATATAACACTTTAATTTAGAGACACTGGCCAGAATGTCATCATATGATTATACCTACTTTCAAGGGAGGCTGGGAATTGGAGTCATTAATCTAGATTGCCATTGCCTGGAAATTTAATTGCTAAGGAATAAGAGGAGAATGCGTTTGGGGTATAATTAGGATTTTGATTTTTTACTACAGTCTGTCCCTTTGGTTGTTCTAATATCTGTGCCTACCTATCTTTATACACATGCACACACATTCATTCATCTCCAAGATAAACTACTCCAATGTTTCTTTTACTGCATGCAACTCAAAGCCCAGGATGTCTAAGTAATGTGCAGTCTTCTCTGTCAGGTGTGGTGCAGGGCTTGTAAACTAAAAGACAAGGCTTCTAAAGCAATAGTGTAGCTAGGTATAATAGAAATAAGATAATAACAATAAAAAGTTACTATTCAGAAAAGTGGAGATTAGTAACACAGAAATTACTTACTGGTCCATAGCAATTATTAAATGCTACTGTGTAGGAAATTTGAAGACTTTCTGTCCTGACAGAGTAATAAATTCCTGGATTAAACACTGTTTTTAGGCCTAACAACTCTGGTTTTTTACTTGGTCACTTCTGTGCCTTGACCATCTTCCACCCCACCTTAACCTAATGGCAATTACCGTGAGGCAATCTGAAACAATGGGCTTGTGTGTGAAGGAAACCTTAACGCTTGTCCCGCCCCATTTTTTGGAAGGGGGGCTTTGAGTTTATCTGGCATAGCTCCAGTCTTATCTTCTATTAAGGCTGCCTGTTGGCACCACTGCTTTTAACTGCATCACTTTAGAGTACAAAAGTAATTTGCTCTTTCTCCTGTATAAAGCTCCAAGGAAAAGGCTTTTAGTCAACTTAGGCTGCAGGTCACAGGAAAAAGTATACCTTCCTTAGCAAAGATATATTCCTTTGTATTTCTGCTTACTGACTAGCTCTAGTCTGAGCTATACCTCTCTGGTATAATTTTGTTGAAAGTTGCAAGAATATAGCCAAAACATATAATATTCTGAATCTTTCATACTATTTCCCTTAAAGCTATAACATTTCAAGATAATTAGGCAATGTTTTACCACTGCATAAAAATGATCACTAGCTTTTCAGTCTTCAATATCTGAGTGTTCACTACTTATCACTTTACTATTAAGCCAGTACCACATATGCTATGTTCTTATTCATGAAGCATCTTCCTGGTACCAAATTCTATATTAAGATTATGTTCAATGATTTGTGACCCCCCAAAATAAAATAATAGTGGCTTTTTTAAAATTTAATTTTTTAATTTTTTATTTTTTTGATAATTTTTTTATTTCAGCAATAGTGGCTTTAAACATGATGTAAGTCTGTTTCTTGTGTTTTTGTAAAGGAAGTCCAGAAATAGATAAACCAGAGCTGATGTGGTGCCTCCTTAGTGTCAGAGAACCAGTGTATTTCTATATTTATTGCCTTGCCATTCTCAACATGTGGCTTCTTCCTCATAGTCTAAGATTGCTACTCATATTCCAGTCACCCCATCTACATTCTAGCTAGGAAGAAGGAGAAGTGTCTGAAGAATAATGTACCCAATTCCTTTAAGGACATTTCTTGGAAATCACACCTAATACTTTTATTGGTACCCGTTAGCTTGAACTCAATCACATGATCACAGCTAGCTGTAAGGGAGACTGGGAAATATAGTCTTCATTCCGATATGCATTAGCTAAAACTGAGGTGTTCTTTTACTAGGAAGAGGGGAGAATGGATATTGAGCAACAACCTCCAGTGCCTGCCAAAATGATCTAGGTGAGGTGTCCCCCCACCCCAACCCCTAGGCTGGAGTGCAGTGGTGTCATCATAGCTCACTGCAACCTCAAACTCCTGGGCTGGAGCGATCCTCCTGCCTCAGCCTCCCGAGTAGCTGGGACTACAGGCATGTGCCACCATGCCTGGCTAATTTTTCTATTTTTTGTAAAGATGGTGTCTCGCTCTTGCACAGGCTGTTCTTGAATTCCTGGCCTCAAGAGATCCTCTCACCTCAGCCTCCCAAAGTGCTATTAATAGGATTATAGGCGTGAGCCTCCTGGCCCTAGGTGAGGTTATTTTATTCCTTGTTTGTTTCTTTTCTTTCCAGTGAGTTTTTATTTTCAGTTAAGTCATGATTCAGGGCCCCAGGGTAGGGATCACCATGTACCCAGGTCCCCCTTTACCACCCCTGAAGAAGAACTGAGGACAGAGGAGGGGTGCGTGAGCCAGTTTAGATCTTTCCAGGAACTGTGCCATCGTCTTGGTCATCCCAAGATAAGACCCAGGATATGGGGCAGAGGGACTTGTACATATACTGGTAGCATTCACACACAAAGATACCACCCCTTTAGCAGTCATTTCCTTCTTGCAGTGGTGGAAGTCCAGGTAGTTTTGCCAGCAGTTCCTGGTCTGGGTCTGGTTAGGGAAGTGGTTATCAAAAGGGGCAGTCCTGTAGTTCTTGATTTTGATCTTGATGTCTTCTACCATAGTGCTTACTCCTGAAGGTGCCCCTAAAGCAGCTCTCAGTTCAGTGTTCACTCTCTGCTTCTTATTGGTAGTCTCTAATATTTAAAAAGGCTTATAGTTCTCTTCCTATTGTATTCTTATCTTCATGCCATCTAAGGCATCTGAGTTACTTCATTCAGATGGTTTTTCTCTTATGGATCACCAGTGTGCTTTCTCCTTGGTTGATTTAGAACCTTTCTGTTTTAAGATAGGACAGCGAGATATTTGAAGATTTTTATGCTGGTGTGTGTTTACCTTTTCTTTTTTTGTTATCCACACCATGCTTGTTGCCTATACAAATGCCTTCAAGATGCACAGCACCGACTTCTGAGTGGCGCAGCTGTGTTTCTTTGCATTTTATAAATTCTATAATAATTGCTCTCAGATGTAGTTGTAATGTGAAAACTCCTGCAGTGATGTGAATGCTTTTGCTGTATTATTTGCTTTGTTAGGAAAAATAGATGTCTTTGCCTTTACTCTCTATCTTCCCTCTTTTTTTTTTTTTTTTTTAGAGACAGGGTCTTACTTTGTCATCCAGGTTGGAGTGCAGTGGCTCGATTATAGCTCACTGCAGCCTGAAACTCAAGCTTCCTGCCTCAGCCTCCCGAGTAACTAGGACTACAGGTGTGCACCACTGTCCTGACTAATTTTTTAAAAAATTTCTTGTAGACGCAGGGGGTCTCACTGTGTTGCCCAGGGTGGTCTTGAACTCCTACCCTCAAGCAGTCCTCCTGCCTTGGCCTCCCAAAGTGCTGAGATTATAGGCATGAGCCACCAAGCCCAGCCCTTCTTTGTTTTAAAGCTTTAAATATAATTGTGCTGAGTTTAAAATGGTATGAAAATATCTGTTACATTTCACTCCATTAGAAATTCTCAACACCTTTTTAAGAATATTAATAGGCTAAGAGTAATACTATTTGAAGCAAGAGAATGTCAGAAGGGAATAATAATGAGCCATGACGAAGGAACTGTTTTTATTTAAATTTTCAATGTTAATTATAGTTTCAGAGTTTCTGCCTTGACTGAAGCATTTAATAACCATGAGAAAGTGAAAATGCATTTTTTAAACATGAATTTTGTACTGCATTCCATGAAGGGGATTTGAAAAGCCATTGTTTTTTATATGGTAACTGATCTTACCAGGGTAGATTAATTTAATTAATAAACTAGTTTTTACAATTAAAGTGTAATTGGAAGAATAATTCATGAGCATGCTGGTCATTGCCTTAGTGTTTTGGCTCTGATGATGCACTATCATCAGTGGGAGCATTGTCTTGAGAGTCCCTCATTGTGGCACCAGTAGGTGCTAAAGAACTGTAGGCTTGACCTCTTTTTGTTGACCCACAGACACATTACAACTTCAGATAAATGCTTTCTCTGAGTATATGTTCCTGTATTTGGATACTCCTTAAAAAGTATGACAGTTTCTTTTTTTATGGCAAGATATTTTATTCCCAGTGTTTTAAAAACATTTGCTTAAGAATTTAGAAAATATTCATCGTTCCTTTTGTAAAGTAGAAGCATATTATTGACATACTGGGAGAGAAGCTCATCCATAAACCTAAGGATATGAGGGTTCTGGCACTGGAAAATAAGGCTTCTCTTTAAATGCTCCATTGTAGTGTAGAAACAAAGCACAATACTGTAAACGTCTCCCTTTTTCCCCATCCGTTGCCTGTCTTCATCTTAAGTGAGGTTTGTCTCAACAAGTTTTTCATTCCAAAGTTAATATTTTCAGAAATAACTGATCTTTTTTATATTATTCATACCTGAACCAGGATTATTATGGTAGATTTTCTGTATGGCAGATTTTCTTTCTGTGGCAGGTTTTCTGTGGCCTGGCAACATTTCAGGTTGTCTTGGCTTATTGATGTATAAGGTTTTGGTATAAGAGTAAAATGGACTGAAGAGTTCCTAACCTCAAAATTGTCTCATAACAGATTATAAAACTTTGTAGGTCAATACACAAAATATGTTCAGATCATATTTAAATTTATTCAGGTCTTTTATACTTAGCGTGTGGACTTCTAAATATGCATTACTCTATCTCTTAGATAAGAAATCTCTAAAAGCCAAATAGAATTCCACATTTATTAATAAAAATTGGAACACATTTGAACATCATAGAAGAGGGATTCAGAATCATAAGGAAAGCATACCTGTACGTTTGTGGGCATGACTAAAGTTCAAGGAATGTAATGAAGTCATCTTGTCAAAATAGTGCTTTAAATTTCAAGCAACTTTTTTGGAGGTGGTGGGCAGTTTAAGGCAAATTGTCAGTTTTCTTTTAAATGTTTGCAGCAAAACACTACTTTGTAGTTAATCTCTCTGTACTTTTCAGAATACCTTCTTATAAGATCCTTCATGATAGTAGGACAGCTACCATAATAAATGTTTCTTTGAGTGACTTGCTCAAGGTCACATCGCCACACTCAGTGATATGATATATTAAAAGAGACAGGTCACATATCATAATTTTTTTTTTTTTTAGGCAGAGTCTTACTTTGTTGCTTGGGCTAGAGTGCCGTTGCGTCAGCTTAGCTCACAGCAACCTCAAACTCCTGGGCTCAAGCAATCCTCCTGCCTCAGCCTCCCGAGTAGCTGGGACTACAGGCATGCGCCACCATGCCCGGCTAATTTTTTCTATATTTTTTTTTTAGTTGGCCAATTAATTTCTTTCTATTTTTTTAGTAGAGACGGGGTCTCGCTCTTGCTGAGGCTGGTTTTGAACTCCTGACCTCGAGTGATCCGCCCGCCTCGGCCTCCCAGAGTGCTAAGATTACAGGCGTGAGCCACTGCGCCCAGCCCATAATTTTTTAAAAAACAACATTATTACATTACTATTAGGGGGCCAGGCAGAATAGTAAATTATACCAAACTCAAAGTCAGGTGGCAGGCTAAAGTGAACAGCTCCCCTACAGTCTTTTCTCTACACACCAGCCAAAGTGACCTTTTCAAAAGATAAACCAGATCATATCACTCCATTGCTTAAAACCTCCTAGTGGCATCCAGTTGTTCTTAGAATATACTTCTCCCCACTCTCTCTCTTCTCTGCCCATTGCTGGTCATTCAGTTCCTTCAAGATGCCAAGCTTATTCCCACCTCATGTCCTTTGAACTTGCATAAAGTTATAGCTTTATTGAGCTTCTTTAAATAGTTTGAGTGGAGAGTGCTGTTCCTTCTGCATGGCTGACTATTTCTTGTCAGATTCAGGCAGAATCTGATTGGGTGGTTATTAGAGGTATGGGATCTGAAGCCTGACTGCCTGGGATCAAGTTATTTAATTTTTCAGTTTCCTTAACTATAAAAAATTGGACAATATAAGTAAATATACCTCTTCATGTTGTGAAGATTGAGTACATACATAAAGTACCTCATATATAATAAACGTTCGTGTTAGTTATTGTTCAAGTCTCATTCGGATACCATCTCCCAATGAGACCTTTCTTGACCATTTGATCTAAATTAGCCACTTGGTCCCCAGGTACATAACACTTGCCGTTATCTGAAATTACTTTATTATATATTTATTTACTTTCATTTATATGTTTCTCCCACTATAATGTAAAGCTGGGATATTTTCTATTTTTTGTACTCCCAGTGCCTAGAACAGTGCCTGATCGATCAGTAAATATTTGTTGAGTGAATTAATGAAAGTCAGGTCTTTCCCAGAAGTTTGTCTTGGGTGCCATAAAACTGAAAAGTTATTTTGTGTTGCTCAGTGAAGGGAACGTCTTCCCATGTGTACCTAATACCATTAGGTTATGCTCTAAGTTATGGATATCTGGCAGGTGCTAGTTGGGAATAGTATAGAGAAATAGTCAATAAAGAGGTTGAGCCTGGGGATGAAATACATATTTTACTTCTGTTTTTATTTATTTCTACTTCCAGCTGGTGAGTTCATGTCCCTTTTCATAAGCCCTTGAGCTTACTTGTGTCTTTAAGTTTGGTGACAGCTGGTTGCCCCTCAGCATTATAAAGTTACAGCTTTATTGAGCTTCTTCTAAAATAGTGTGAGTAGCAAGTGCTGATATGTAATTAGATACTCAGCTGTATATGATAATTTTAGGAACCAGAGGGATGGTCCAGGATCCGAAGTAGGCCACCTGAGACTAGGAATTCCTGAGTTATCAACTGAGTTAGGTTTGATAGCAATTTATCATTCCCTTATATTTTTTTTTTTTGAGACAGAGTCTCACTCTGTTGCCCAGGCTAGAGTGAGTGCCGTGGCGTCAGCCTAGCTCACAGCAACCTCAAACTCCTGGGCTCAAGTGATCCTTCTGCCTCAGCCTCCCGAGTAGCTGGGAGTACAGGCATGCGCCACCATGCCTGGCTAATTTTTTCTACATATTTTTACTTGGCCAATTAATTTATTTCTATTTTTAGTAGAGACGGGGTCTCGCTCTTGATCAGGCTGGTTTCGAACTCCTGAGCTCGAGCGATCTGCCCGCCTCGGCCTCCCAGAGTGCTAGGATTACAGGCGTGAGCCACCACGCCCGGCCATCATTCCCTTATATTTTTAAGTGAACTTCTTTCTCATACTCTCCCTACTTTTTTCTGTCATTCTCTTCCTATTCTTGTAATCTTTATTGTCTGTTTCATTGTCTTCATTTCCCTGTTTTTCTTCTCATGTACCTAATAGAAACCCAAATGACATTTTCATTTTTTGGCTTGGGCCCCCGGACCCAACATGCAAAGTCAAATTTATCCCCTCAGATAAAATTCTCCTTCTTTTGCCTGTTTCTGTTAGCAGAATACCATTCTAGTGGTCACTCTGGCTTAGAACTTTGGAGTCATCTCAATACCTCTCTCTCCTTCATCCTCCACAACCAAATACAAACACATCCTATCTCATATAAATCCAGTCTTCCTTCATTCGACATTAATTCAACAAAGATTTGAGTTCCTGTTCTGTGCCAGGTTATGTTGTGTGGCAGTTCCTTTCCCCAAATTCAGGATCTCAACACATTATACTTTGCCTAATGAAGTAGTTTTGTAACCTCGCCCTCCCCCATGTCATAGTTCTGTTTTCCAGTTCAGTATATACTCCACTGCCATATTAATTTTCTTGTGCTTCAACCATGTGATCTGCCAAACTGGATTGCCCTTTCGAAACATACTCCACATTTTCACACATCTGTGTTTTTGTTCATATAGTTATATCTCCTGGTAGAATATAAGCTCCTTGAGGGCAGGGACTTTGTTTTAGTCACTGTAAACCCCAGCACCAAGGATAGTACCTGGCATGTAGTTGATACTCAGTTAATACTTACTGAAAGACTAAGTGAAAAATACATGAATCCTGTCAATCTTATCCTTTTTTTTTTTTTTTTTTTTGAGACAGAGTCTCACTCTGTTGCCCGGGCTAGAGTGCTGTGGCGTCAGCCTAGTTCACAGCAACCTCAAACTCCTGGGCTCAGGTGATCCTCCTGCCTCAGCCTCCCAAGTAGCTGGGACTACAGGCATGCGCCACCATGCCCGGCTAATTTTTTCTATATATTTTTAGTTGTCCAATTAATTTCTTTCTATTTTTAGTAGAGACGGGGTCTCGGTCTTGCTCAGGCTGATCTCAAACTGCTGACCTCGAGTGATCCGCCCGCCCTCGGCCTCCCAGAGTGCTAGGATTACATGGCGTAAGCCACCACGCCCAGCCAATCTTATAATCTTATCCCTTTTTTAGAAGACTATTGTCAAATATTATTGCCTCTTAGGAAGCCTTTTCTGATCTTCTATGTATTTCTATTTAAACATAGATACTGCCTGTGACAGAATCCCCTTCTTTTTTTTTCCTGTATCTGTGTTGGTTTTGTATACATGATGTGGTTGTGAGGTTAAAACATAAATAGTAAATTAAATACTATTCACCTCCTAAAGAGGCAGTGTTACATTGTTGCTGTTACTCATTTTGTTGGGGGAAGAGGATAAACTTGGATGACTAACTCCCTGTGGAATGATCAGGATGAGCTTAAGTATGGAACCATCAGGATGTTTGTCACCATTGGTTCCTCAATTAATTGAGAATTATATAGATATCTATAAGTCTACCTACCCTGCAATTTTACTATAATACTTTGAGGCAACCACTTAAAACTCAAGTTTCTTCTGTTATTCACCTCCATATTTCTAAACGTGTATACTTTGGTTTCTTGATTCAGCAATTTTAGGCCTTATCTGTCGACTACCTATTATAGTAGAAGAAAATTTAGTTGTTTCATACTCCCTTCCTTTCTGTCATCTTCCCAATGAGGTTATATTATAATTTTTATTTATGTTTAGTGTTGTATAAATATTATTTACTGCTTAGTCAAATATTATATTATAATTTTATTTACCTTATTTGCCTTTTCTTACATAATTTGTTTTTCTGGAGTTGGTAATTACCTGTATTAAAATTTTTGCTTAATTTTCTTTATTAGTATCCTGATTCTTCCCATACCCTTTGAGGTTCTCAAGTACAATTTTCTACATGGTTAAACCTATTAGATAGTTTATCTGATTTTTTTTTTCCCCTGGAAATTTCCTGCTGGTGCTTCTTATCCCCCTGCTCTAATCTGGACTCGTGGCTTATTGGCCTGCTGTTGAGTAGTTGCTCTAGTATTTGTCTTCACCTTCATCCTGGGAATTGTGTTTCTTTCTCTCCTATGTTGGAGCTCCTGTTACTTGATCCCGAGTCTTTTTCTTTTTTTATTTATTCCCTAGTTTTGGTGGAATATATCATGGAATAGCTTCCTGAAAAGTTTACTTGGGAGGTAAAATTTTTATTACTTGGAATGCCATCACACTTGATTGATAGTTGTTAGGTTGTGTAAGCAATTCTAATTTGAAAATATTTTTTTTCTCAGAATTTGAAGGCATTACTCCACTATCATTTAGTTTCCAATGTTGTTTTTGAGAAGTTTGATGTCTTTTATTATTTATCACAATTTTATGAGTGAGGAATTAGGGCTGGGATTAGCTTGGGAATTCTTCTGCTCCATATGGTGTTAACCTGGGTACATGTAGTATTAATTGGGGTCACTTAGTGGCATTTAGCAGGTGACTAGGCTTGTCTGGAGTGTTCAGGATGGCTTTGCTCACATGCCTGACACCTTGGTGGAGATGTCTGGAAGGCTAGGCTCAGCTGGACCCCTCTGCCTTTCTGTGTAGTCTTGAGACCTCCTCCTGTGATATATACATCAGGGTAGGTGGACTTCTTACAAGAGGGGGACAGGGCTCCAGGAGACCAAGGTAGAAGCTGCCAGTTATCTTAAAGTCTATATCATCACTTTCACTGTACTCCGTTGGTCAAGGCAGAGGCCAGCTCAGATTTAAGGGAACGGGAAATAGACCCTATCCACCCATTAGTGAGAGAGAAAAGAAGCAATTTGTAGTCATCTTTAATTGCCTCACCACTCTTCCATGTGTTTTCCATTGTTTTGTTATATTTTTCTGTTCCTTGTACTCCTTGTTTTCAGATGATTTCCAAGATGAAGAGGGAACAGGAAGGCCTTTTCTTTGCCATCTTTAGAAGTCTTGTAGTTTTTAAGACAGCTGAAGATGATGGGGTTGGTAGTGACAGAGATAAGGGCAGTTAGTTAGCCAAGACTTGATGTTTTCCACATCTTCTGCAGGCCCTAGGGCAATACCTAGAATATATATAGTAAGCTCTCAGTAAGTAGTTGTTCAGTTGATTTGAATTCCTTCATGTCAAATTTTATATACACACACACATCTGCTTAGTAAGAATTTTCAAGATTTGGTTTATCTACTACATTGAAAATAAATCAAGGCAGTTAAAAATCTGTCCAGCTGAAAGGAAGTTCATTAATTGTTTAAGAACAATTTTTATACAGAAAAAGTTTTTTTCAGAAGAACCATACCATTTGGTTGTGTGAAACTACCTCTTTGTCATGGGTCATAATAAAGAATCCTGCTGGTACTTAGACTTTTTAGAGTTATCAGTAGTTGTGTGAGTGCTTCCATTTCTCTAACACATTTTGTGCTGTTGCTTCCAGTTACATATGTTGCTCTGTACTGGCAGAAGGCATGCAGCCCAGAAGGGGGTGGGGTGGAGAAAAGATGAGGCAGAATCAGGCCAGCAAGGGAGGGAACAGATGGGTTGTGGGAGATGACCCTGCCCCCATGTTGTTTTTGTTCTGGCTGCTACAGATCGATGTGAATCAGCAGCCCAGAAATTAGAGTTAGTGATCCTTTAATGAAAAAGAATGTTTGATCTTACACTTAGTGGAATTATAAATTTATAACACTACAATAGGCAAATTTTACAGTAAATAGTATTTTAGGAGTATTCAGGAATTGGTACAAGGCATTTAACCCACAATGGCCATACCTCAACATTTTTGGATCTTGTCTCTACATTGTCATAGTTTAATGGGATTTTCTCCTGTGGGCTGTTTCAAAATGAGTAGAGAGTAGAGTGTTTGTTAAAGAAAGAAATCTTTCCAATGTATATATTTTATGCTAAATTATTTTCTTTTGTCAGTGCTTCTATTTAACTTCTGGTCTATTTCCTAAGGTCAAGGTTAAGTAAACCTTGCTTTATGTCTCACCAAATCTTCCCTTTTTTCTAGGGAAGAGTCTTATTTTTAAAAAACATTATCAGAATGTTATCAGATAGGCCGGGCACAGTGGCTCACGCCTGTAATCCTAGCACTCTGGGAGGCCGA
>VBSM01003169.1:30871648-30882204 GCA_008086735.1 Cheirogaleus medius | reverse complement strand
CGGCCTCCCAGAGTGCTAGGATTACAGGCGTGAGCCACCACGCCCAGCCAATATCTTTATTCTTAATAATGTCATCCCCCCATCTTAACTGCTCTCATCTGGACCTTTTCCAAGCCAGTTTATATTTTATGAGATACATCAACTGGAACTGCAGTCAGGTTTGGGCACACTGCTGCCTTACATGAAGGTAGAGTGTATAGAGTATAATGGTCTTTTTAGTTTTCAATGCTTTTCTTCATTTTGTGGCTGTTCAATATTTTTTAGTTCAATTTTTTAGTTTCTTCATCTGAAGCAAATTAGATTAAAGTCCTCACCAACTGTCTGCAGGGAACTCCCAAGGAATCTCCCTTTACAGATCAAAAACTATAGAAACTATAGCCTTTTCATTATAAAAACAATAGACATATTTTAGAGAAAATTTGAAAACTAAAAGAGAGTAAAAAGAAAGAAAAATTTTTTATTGTCCAGTCAAACAAAATCCCTGTTTTGTGTTTTGGTATACTTCTTAAAGTCTTTTTTTCTCAGTGTAACATTTTTATATATGAATATGTATTTTTATATCTTTTCTTAAACATGATTTTAGAATAAACATTTCCCACATTAGAAATGCCTTATAAAATTATTCTTAATAACTGAATGGGATTCAGCGAATAAACATATTCTTAATTCACTTAACTACTAATTCTCATGTTATTGAAAAGATTTTCCTGTTGTATGTATTCTTTGTCATGTTTAAAGACTTATTCTTCTTATGTTGCCAGGTGTTCTTTTTTATTTTTTAATTATTATGGGTATATAATAGCTGTATATAGGTGTTTTGTTTTTAATATGCCAGTTCTGCATACTATGATTAAATATTCATATAGGTTAAAATATTTGGACTAATACCTGTCACTACACAGACATCTCTATTTTGACATTTCTTTATGGAATCTAATGACTTGGGAATTATTTTTCTAAAGAAATTTTCTCCCTCAGATTATATTGGTACAATATGATACTTGAGTATATTGTAGACACTCATTAGCTGTTATTTCTCCAGATATTTTCCCTTAGTAGTTGGAACGTCACCTTTATCTCACAGCTATTTCTCTTTTGACTGCCATTTCCTTTTGTCCCATTTTATGTGTGTGTGCTGCTTTTGTTTCACTTCTTGTCCTCTTGAATGATCTTGTTGGGGACAGTATCAGACTTGAAGTCATGTGCATTCTGTGAGCATATTTAATAATGATGCTAGCTTACTTTATAAAAAGCTTTTAAGAATAATATTAGTTTGCCAGTAATGTAATTTAAATATTGGTATTCAGCATATACTAAATAGAATAGTTTCTTCATGGTACCATCTAAACTTTTTGTCTCTTCTTCTATTTTCAGGTTGCCATCACGAAAGCCAAAGTGGATTTCTCCAGTGTGGTGTGCCTGCCCCCTTCCGTCATTGCTGTGAATGGGCTGGACGGAGGAGGGGCTGGCGAAAATGATGATGAACCAGTGCTCGTGTCCCTGTCTGCAGCACCCAGTCCCCAGAGCGAAGCTGTTGCCAATGAACTGCAGGAGCTCTCCCTGCAGCCCGAGCTGACCCTAGGCCTCCACCCTGGCAGGAACCCCAATTTGCCTCCACTTAGTGAGCGGAAGAATGGTGAGTAGATATGAAATTATTGCATTGCCTAATTTGAACCAGAATCTTCATGTTTATAATGTTATAGATTCTTTATTTCATGTCTTTCGAAAGTTTCTTATTATCTTACTATTTCTTATAAAATAGAGAAATAGTGGTAAGTTTAAGTGATCATTGTAAGCCCAACATTTCCTGCCTGGGTTATTATAATTTCTTTCTAATTTGTCTTCCTACTTCTCTGCTTCCCCTGTCCCATTCCTTCCACAAATTCATTATTTCAGTGTATATGTTCATTAAATATTAATGTATTATAAACTGTTCTAACAACTTAAGGACTGCTCACGAGTTTTCTCCTGTTTCGCGTGTCATCTGTTAAGGACTGCTCATGAGTTTTCTCGTTTTTCACTGTAGTTAAGATGATTTAAATAATGTGCAGTTTGCCCGAAAACGTGTGGTCCCTGCCATATGTCTTAGAGATTTCTATGCGGTACGAAAGGTGCTAAGGTTACGGATTAAATGGTAAACAAGTCCCTGTCATTAGGAAATTTACCCTATCCTATATACCTTGTCAGAGTAATCTTTTAGAACTTCCTACCTTAATACTTTTCAGTGATTGCCCTATGATATAACAAAAGCAAAATAAATTTTTTGTCATGGTTTACAGGGCTTTGTAGGATCTGATCTTTTTCTTTAGTTTCTTCTCTTATCATTCCCCCACTTCTAGTATTCATTTGCTCCAGCTTATTAAACTACATTTAGTACCATTTACAAACCATGTACTCATACCTCAAACTTTCTTTTAATTAAAAAAAATTTATAATTTGTTATGAAATATTTAAGATTTGAAAAAAGGTATAAAGAATATAGCAAATATGTGTTTAAGTACCACGTGACTCATATTATATTGTTTCTCATGTTTTAAACTCAAATATATATGTGCGAGAAAACTATATTATATGTATTCTTCTGCAACTTGTGTTTATTGTTCAGTATTTATTTTCCCTGTGAGTTGTTAAAGATGTTCAATATTTTATTCTAATTGAATCTATTATAATTTATTGAATAGTTCTACTTTTTCCTACTGATCTTTCATGCCAGCCATATTCTGTTTCTGTGTGTGCATGAGTTAGTTTTTAGGCTCTCTATTCTGTTTCATTAGTTTCTCTATCTCTGTGTCAGTACTACCTCATTTTAGTAACTATTGCTTAATAATTAGTTTTGCTATGTGTTAGGACAGGTCTCTCCTTGCCTTTTTCTTTTTCACAGTTGCCCTGGCTATTCTTACCCTTGTAATTTTCCATGATATTTCTGCAAAAAAGAACCCATTGGGATTTTTTTCTAATATTTTGTCATGAAAAATTTTAAACATATAATAAAGTAGAAAGAGTTTTATAACAAATGCATATGTGCCCATCTTTTAGATCCTACCATTAACATTTTATAATAATTGCTTTATGACATATATTTTCATCTATCCATCTCTCTGTCCATTGATCCATCTTATTTTTTGATGTATTTCAAAGTAAATCGCAGACTTCCTGTTATTGAAGCGTAACATAAATATAGAATAACACACAACTTGTGAGTGTTCTTGTTGAGTTATCACAAAGTGAGTGCACCTGTGTGTAACTACTGCTTAGTGAAGAAATAAAACATTACCAGCACCCCAGAACTCTCTCCCCATGCGCTTCTTCCCAGTCAATACTCTTTTCTGTTCAAAGGGAAACTACCATCCTGATTTCTAACACCATCGCTTAGTTTTGCTTATTTTTAAACTTTATATAAATGGAGTCATACTGTATGTCTTCTATTGGTGGCTTCTTTTATGTTTTTGAAATTCATCTGCATTGAATTGTGTGTGGCTGTAGTTTATTTCCATTTGCTATGTAATCAATCCATTTTATGAATACACTGCAATTTATTTGTCCATTTTACTGTTGGTGGATATTTAGTTTATTTTATTTGGCCACTATTATGAACCATGCTGCTGTGGAATTCTTGTGTTTTTTTTTTATGTATTTGTTGGGATTTTGATTTGAAATATATCATTTATAGGCAAATGGGGAGAATGCACACTTTAAAATATGGGTCTTCCTGTCCATTAATTATTTTTATCTATCCAGTTAAATAGATTTTACTTAATGTCTTAAACAGAGTTTTATGACTTTCTCCATAAAGGTCATACAAACATTTGTTAAGGTTTATTCCTGGGTACCTTTTTTGGGTAGACATTGTAACATTATAAATGGTATATTTTTATAAATATTTTCAGTTTGATGCTGGGGTAGAAATGTCAAGCCTTTTATGTCTTTTCTACATCTGTATTTGGGATACCGTTTCTCTTCTCTACACTTCTTGCTAACTGTTTTACGGTATTCTTTGAGATCTTTTCTAACTCAGGTTTAGTGTTAGGCGCCCTCTTTTGGCTTACCCTGTTACCCTTTATCATCATACTTTATCACTCTATATTGTAATTGGAATTCTCCACTCAGCAACAAGTGAGCCTTTGAAACTGAAATCAGACATTGCTGCACTCCTCCCAGAACCCTTCAGTGCCGTCCTGTGAGGCTAACGATGGTTCTTATGATGTGGCCCTGGTATCCTCTGACTTCATTTCTTACTGCTATACCCCAGCTCACTGTACTCTGTTCTAGCCACATTGACTTTCTTCCTATTTCCTGAACACATCAAACATGGTCTTGTCCCAGGGCGTTATACTTGCTGTACCTTCATTGAAGTTCTTATACAAATGTCATTTCCTTAGGGATGCCTTCCCTGCCTGTCTTCGTTAAAATATCACCTCCTGATATTCTCTATACTGCTTTGTTTTTCTTCAAAGCACTTATTATTGTCTGTCATTTTATAGTGTGTATATGTGTATGTGTGTGTGTGTTTGTGTGTATGTTTAATACATTTCCTGAGGGCAGAAACTTTATTTTGTTCAGTGGTATATACCTGACTCCTGGCTCGTAGTAGGCACTCAATAAATATTTATTGAATGAATAGATAAATGGTTTACTTGTTTGCCACAGTAGATATAAGAACTCTGTTTTTACATCCAGATAGTAGGTAGGTCTCAAGCAGTTATTTGTGTTCTTTTCTTATTTCTAATTTCCACTCTTTCCCTCCCCTGCCTAAGAAGGCAGAGACTTCAGCTTATATGATAAGAGGAAAGAGTTAATCCAGAGGGAAAGGTAGAAGAAACAGAAACAAGATAATTTATGGAGAAGGTTCCTGTGGAGATGCAAGCGGGTGGGATCCAGGGTACTGGCTCTGCCTTGGGCAGGAATAAGGACCAATTTTCCTCTGCGGTAGGAGGAATGGCAGTGAAGGTGATGACAGACAGCAAACAACAAACCTCCACTATCTGGGCAATAAGTAGAGAAAATTGGTGCTGACAGTGGAGTAGAAGGCGGTTGTTGCTGTTGGGGCCAAGGTTGTCTGCCATCAGCCTCTTTCTCTGAAGTCTTTCCTCTTAGCACATAAATTAACTGAAATCTTTCCCAACAACTCTCACCTTCCCTTTGTATACAGGCACCTGAAAGAGTAGTTTACAGTCATGTCTCTAGTCTTTCATATTTCAGAGACTTCACAGCTTTCTGACTCTATCACTAACTCTCTTCAGAAAATGTCATTGCTACAGTTATTTGTGTGCTTTTTTTGTAGCTCAAATGAGCATTCTTCAGTTTTTATCCTATATGCCCTCTATAGCATTTGCATGACGTGGTTGGCCACAACCTCAGATTTGAAACTTCTCCTCTCCTGACATCTGTGACATTACCCTTTTCTGGCTTTTAAAACTCTGCTTTTCCAGCCACTCCCTTTTTTGCTTAGACCCTTTGCTATATTTTCTCCACCCACCTCTTAAATTTTGTTCCTCCTCAGCATTCAGCCCTCGAGGAGAGAGGCTAGATGTACTGGTAAGAAAGTCATTATTATATTTTACACTAGGTCTTTGCGTTGTCATTTGTAGGGAGGTAATGGTAGGAGCAGAAATGGAAAATCCCTGAAGAGATTGTGAAATTATAAAGTGTAGAGTTCTAGAACAGAATAAGTTCTGGAGTTAAAAGAGATACTTTTTCATGAATGGGTATACTGTGTGTTGAGAGAGTAGAGTGAGAAATTTACCTCTTAGATCTGTTTCATTTAGAAGCATATTTTATATAGACGTTTAGTGAGTTAGCAAAGGTCCTTACAGGGCAGTAGGCAGTCAAGGTCCTGATTACTTCTATTTCTAGAATAGAGAAAGAGCATTAAAGAGAGGAGATGCCCTTGGTTAACCTAGCCCTACTGACCTAATTGGAAAAAGTTGATAAGTTCCAAGGTGTGTGTGTGTGTGTGTGTGTGTATGTATAGAGAGACACACACACACACACACACAAAATCCTGCTGTCTTGCCAGGGCTAGAGCACAGTGGCATTATCACAGCTCACTGCAACCTCACACTCCTGGGCTCAAACTATCCACCTGCCCCAGCCTCCCAAGAAGTTGGGGTTACAGGCACATGCCACCACGCCTGGCTGATTTTTCTATTTTTTGTAGAGATGGGGTCTTGCTATGTTGCTCAGGTTGGTCTCGAATTCCTGGCTTCAAGCAATCCTCCTGCCTCAGCCTCCCAAAGTGCTAGGATTATAGGTGTGAGCCACCATACCCAGCTCAAGGTATATTTTTAATATATTACTCTTCTGTCTTCTTCTAGGCTGACAACTTAGGTCTAAAAGGTAAAATCTGCTTGTGGATCCTTGTCCAGCCTGGGTTTGGAGAAGCCTGGAAAAATCTTTTCTCTAATATCTAATCCCATCCCTTTTGGCTTCATCTCAAAGAGTTCTGGCACCCTTTGAATGAATGTATCACAATGGAAAATAATTTTTTACCAACTATATATCCATTCCTAAACAATATAGATAGTTGAAGTTTATGTGTTGTTTTTATTTTTTTAGAGACAAGGTCTTGCTTTGTCACCCAGGCTGGAGTGCAGTGGTGCAATCATAGCTCACTGCAGCCTCCCAAGTAGCTGGGATTACAGGTGTGTGCCACCACACCTGGTTAATTTTTTTACTTTTTGTAAAGATGGGGCCTTGCTATGTTGCCCAGGCTGCTCTTGAACTCTAAGCCTTAAGTGGTCCTCCCTCATCAGCCTTCCAAAGTGCTGGGATTACAGGTGTGAGCCACCACACCCAGCCAGTTGAAGTTTATATGAATGAAACTATTCTGTATTCTTCTTTTGCTCAGTGAATATAGAATTCATCCGTGTTGTATATAGCTGTAGTTCGTTGATTTTTTTTCATTGCTGTATAGTAGATGCTCCCATGGATAATTATTCCAAAATTTAAAAAAAAATCCATTCTGCTGGTGGACATTTGAGTAGTTGGTTCCAATTTTTGGCTATTACAATGTTGCTGTGAATGTTCTTCATGTGTTCTGGTGCATAAGTACATACATATATACATAAGAATGAAAATTACTATAACATATATAGTAGTATAAAATTACTAGATAATGCTAAACTATTTCTCATAGTGATTGCATTTGTTTCTACACCATCTAGCAGTTTATGAAAGCTCCCAGTGTTCTATATCCTTGCCAATACTTGGAATTGCTAGACTTTTTACTGTTTACCACTTTGCTGGGCATATGAAGATATCTTATTTTTACTTTACTGTTTTCTAATAAAGTTGAATATCTTTAATATTTGTTGACTATTTAGATTTTGTGAAGTGGCAAGTTAAATCTTTTGCCTGTTTTTTCTTTTGTGAAGTGGCAAGTTAAATCTTTTGCCTATTCTATTATTGATTTTTTTCTCGTTGAATAAAAGGAATTCTTTATTCTGAATACTAGTTTGTTGTTGCTTTAAATGTGTTGCAGATATTTCATCCCACTCTGTGGTTTGTCTTTTTCTTTTTATGGTGTCTTTTGATTAAAAATTTCTAAATTTAATGTAATAGACATATGAGTCTTTTATAGTTAGTGAGTTTTGTGTATTATATTTCTGGAAATAAGTTTTTTGTATGGGGATAAAATAAGGCATAATTTAATTTTATTCCCAAATGGATTCCTGTTTGTTGAAAACACTCTTCTTGCCCTACTGATCAGCAGAGCTAACCTCTTTTTGTATAGCAAGGACTTAACCTTTGTGTGGGTGTGTTTCTGAGCTCCATGTTTGGTTCTGTTGGTATATTTGTGTATGCCTACACCAGTATCTCACAGTTTTAATTATTATAACTGTAATAAGCCCTGTTATATGGGAGATGTAAGTCCTCCCACCTTGTTCTTTCTCTTTCTTTCTCTCTCTTTCTCTCTCTCTCTCTCTCTCTTTCTTTCTTTCTTTCTTTCTTTCTTTCTTTCTTTCTTTCTTTCTTTCTTTCTTTCTTTCTTTCTTTCTTTTTTGAGACAGGGTCTCACTCTGTCACCTAGGCTAGAGTGCAATAGTGTCATCATAGCTCACTGCACCCTGAAACTCCTGGGCTAAAATGATCCTTCCACACCAGCCTCCCAAGTAGCTGAGACTTGAGGTGCACTCAGCTAATTCTTCTATTTTTTGTAGAGACAAGGTCTCACTATGTTCCTCACACTGGTCCGGAACTCCTGGCCTCAAGCGGTCATCCCACCTTGGCCTCCCAAAGTGCTAGGATTACAGGTATGAACCACTGAGGCAGACCTCCACCTTGTTCTTTTTCAAGAGTGTAGTTCTTGGTCCTTTCCATTTCCATATGAATTTTAAAGTCACTATGGGATTTTGATTGAATTGCATTACAAACCAATTTGGGGAGAATTGATATTTTTAGAATATTGTACTGCAAATGTGGTATATTTTTCACAGTTATTTAGATCTTCTCTAAGGTCTCCCAGTGAGTTTTTATAATTTAATACTGTTATAAATATTACCTTTGAAAAATTTTTATTTTCTAACTGTTTTTGCTAACTCCAAATACTGTTCTGAGAGATGTAACAGATACAGTTTTTGTGTGTTGGATCATGTAAAGAGAAGTAAGCAGGAGCGAACTGGAGTGAAAAAGGACATACGTATTCCCCTTTCACAGTAGTCTTCTCCTTTGTGTAAGATTTAGGAAGTACTCATTTGTTTTTCACATGTGCAGCCTGAGGAAGAAAGGACAGATAATGTTTGTTTTTTTTTTCTCTGTAAGGGTACGAACTGTATCCTTTCATGCTGTAGTGTTGCACAGGAGGTACTAATTAATTGCTGGGAGAAGTAAAAATTTTGAGTGGGCAGTTTCTGATCTGAATTACAGTATTTTCTTGGGGAAGGGAAAGAGATTTGTTAATTATGTTTCTCAGAAAGCCTGGTTTTCAGGAATTTTCTAGATTAGGTCTTCCAAGTGAAAATGCCCAAATCTTAAACATGTCAGTTCAATAAATGATTCTGTTTACAATGTGATTTAGAGAATTTCATAACCTATTTAATCCCAGTACTTAGAGATAATTAATTTCCCATTCTCACTTATTCATCATGTATTATGCTAGTCTCCTGGAAAACAAATACCAGATAAAATTCCTGCTCCAAAAAAGCAAAACAAAACAAAAAACAAACTCCCAATGGATCCTATCTCCCAGAGAAAATTGTTGTTAGCATAGATTTATTTCCCTCCAGTGTCTTTCCAAATATATGTTTTTAAAATAACTGAGCTAATACTATACACCCAATTCTGTGTTCTGCTTTTTTCATTGAGCATTGTAGCTTAAGATTTTTTATGTTATTGAAATATTTTTATAAGTAGCCTTTTTAGTGGAGTGCATAACATTGTATTCTGTGCCATCATTTATTTAATTTCTCCCTTGACATTAGAATCATTTTCTATTTTCACATTTAAACACTAATATTTATTTATTAAATTTTTTACTTAAATTTAATTTTATTTTACTTTTTTTTATCAGTCTGTCCTTTGGAATCCATAAACACTAATATTTAGATGAACATCTTTTAAAACTTTTTTTTGCATTTTGGATTATTTCCAAAGTGGAGATATTGACATAAAGAATTTGCCCATTTTAATATTGAAAAATGTATTCAGTGAATGTTAAGTGCCAACTCTGTGCTAAGTATTGGAGAGACAATAATGAACAAGACAGATAAGGTTCTCATTGGCATGGAAGTTATAGGTCCATGAAAGAGAGAAAGATGAAACAAAGAGTTATACAAGCTAATGTGTAGTTACAAACTTTGGTAATTGCTTAAAACAAGCACAGATATTATAACAGAATAACAGATCTAATAGTGATGGTTCTAATGTAGGTGGGGGGGGTTCATCAGGAAAGGCTTCTTTGACGAAGAGACATTTAAGCTAGTGATTTGCTAAACAAAAGAAGGAATCGCCTGTGTGAAGGCTGGAGGAGAAGGAGAAATGGGGAGGAGGGAGAGGCAAAGGATATTGGGGAAAATTGGCACAAAAGAACCAGCAGGTATACCAGTAGGAAGGAGTGAGGAAGAAAGGTGATGTGAAATGAGTCTTAATAGTTAGGGGCCAAATCACACCAGCCTTTGTAGGCCTTGTTAAGAATTGACATACTTGAGAAATACATTGTCCAATTACATTCCACAGTGGCCTATCAAGTTCTCCTTCTGTCAACCCTGTATGAGTGCCTGGTTTGCTTATTAGCATCCATAGTCTCACTTGTTAAAAAAAACAAAACAAAAAAAACTGCTAATTTGTTAGGTGAAATATTTTCATTTCAATTTGTGTTTCTCTGGTTACTAGTGAGGAAGAACCTTTCCCCAGTTGTTTGTAGCCAGTGGGTATTTTCTTGTTTGTGATCATTCAATTCATGTTTTTTACTCACTAAAACATTATTTTTAAGGTTTTTCCACAGGTACTCTGGTAACAGATTGGGAACCAATCGCCAGGAATGTGTAGAAGAGTTTCTTTTTTTGTTGTTTTGTTTTTTGAGGCAGAGTCTCACTCTGTTGCCTGGGCTAGAGTGCCAT
>VBSM01003169.1:30860027-30871548 GCA_008086735.1 Cheirogaleus medius | reverse complement strand
TTTAGTAGAGACAGGGTCTCTTGCTCAGGCTGGTCTCGAACTCCTGACCTTGAGCAATCCTCTCGCGTCAGCATCCCAGAGTGCTAGGATTATAGATGTGAGCCACCACTCCCAGCCTAATCGCTGGTTTTTAAATATTTGTTTAGCTCATGGTTTGTATTATTTAGCACTTCAGTTTTTTTCTTCTTTTTATTGTTGGTTAGAGATTTTCTACCCTACTTCACTGTAAAAAAGGTCTTGAGGCCAGAGATGGTGTCAGTCTGATTCATCCTTGTCTTTGTATCCCTGCTGGTGTTGACATTGTTAAAAGGACAGTATTTCAGACATACGGTATGAATGAGTTGGCTGTTCATATTAATATTTATGACTAATGTAGCTTTACTATACCTCAAATACTGAGCTAAAAATATAGCCTTCATCTATCCTGAGTCCAAGGCAAGCAATACCATACCCATGGTAATATGTGATCCTCCCTGGGTTCTTCAGCAGCAGTAGGTTGTGGTCCTAGGAAGGAGGAGCTGCCCCAGGATCTGTAGCAACTTGCCTCGGTGCTGGATTATGTTATCCTTTGGATGTTTTCACTTTGCTCAACACCAGGTGTCTGGGGAAAAGTCAATTGGTTGGAGCCTATGAAATTTTGATATGATGATTACATTTTTTGTAGAGTTGAACCTTGATAAACTCATGCATACACTTGTGAGAACCCAAATTAGAAATGGGCACAGCAACAGAATTACATTTCAGTGCTCAGAAATCCCACAGAGATCATAAAAAGGCATTTGTTATTTCTGTGTATACATGTCTATATTGCATTTCATCACAGAAATTGATATCAGTTCTTAGTGAGGTTGACAGCTTTTTATGGTCACAGGTTATTTTGTAGGTGCGCTATGTTCTCTGTTTTTCTGATTTTTCCTATTCCTTACAATTTTGGCATTTTTGTTCTCATTAGGACGTCCTGAGGGTATTATTGTGGATGTCCTTATTTATGTCAACCCTATACTTCAATACTTCATGTAGTTTTCTAAGTAATAGCACCTTCAGCATGTGTTCTAATGAAAATTTTAGCAGAGTATCTGCCCTTTTTTGGGTAGGTAGTGATTCTTTTGTTATGAACTTTTCTCATACTGTTTGAATTTTCTGTGATAAATAGAGCTTTTTGTTCTGGACACATGCTTATGAATGCTGTTATATGTCAGCCACTGAGCTAGATCTGGGAATGCAGAGGAATTAAGCCATGTGGTAAAGAGCAGTGAAAGAGGTAGACACAGGTGCTGGGGGAGCCTAAAGGCGGGGTAGTTGGCATATGCATGCAGGTTGGGAGAAGGGTGGGGAGAGTGCCAGGATCAGGGAAGGCTTTCTGAAGAAGGCAGCACCTGAATTTAATTGTGAAGTATGACTAAGAATGAGTTGGTAGCAAGGATAGTTTTTAATGGAGACAATACCAGAGAGAAGGAGCACAGTTCAGAAGCTGTTGCTGAAGTACACACTACCATCTATGGATCAGATTATGTATCTAACTCCTAATTTACTGGAAATATGGAGGGATGGAGCAGCATATTGAATGATACCATGCAGACACAGCAAAATCCAAAATAGGGGAAACAGCCTAGTTTCTTCAAACAATAAACTACAAGAAAAGAGGGAGGGGAAATCTGTGAATTAAAAGAGACTTAAGGGACACATCAATGAAATGTAGTGTGTTGTCCCTGTTGGACTCTGATTTGAATAAATCAACTCTAAAATTTTGAGAAAAATTTGAACACTGATTGGATAGTACTAAGGAATTTTAAAAATTTAGGTGCAGTAATATGTTAAAAAATTGTTCTTGTCTTACAGATATACAGAATAAAGAGGAATTTAGGTGATGCCTAGAATTTACTTCAGGGTGATCCAGTGCTGGCCAGGTGCTCTGTGTGTGTGTTGTAGGGGGTGGGGAAAGCATGTTAGGACAAATGAAACAGGTTTGGCCATGTGTTGATTAATTTTGAAGCTAAATGATGGGTACATAAGCAGTTTATTATGCCATTGTTTTTTTACCTTTGTGTAAGTTTGAACTTTTCTACAATAAGTTTTAAAAAAGCTTTTCCTATACTCCAGGCATGAAATATTAATATTAAGGACCTAAAATAAAGCAGTGGTTGTAGGGAGAGAACAAAAAGAATGAATTTGAGGAATATGTTGTGAGATAATTAGTTACATTTGGTAGTGAATTAGATGTTTAGGGGTAGAGGGAAAGGAGTCTAAGTTTATGGTTTGGGATCTGAATATTGTTACCTAAGATAGGGAAAATGGAAATGGTATATACCTTGAGGGGTTGGTGCAGGGTTATGATACTGTTTGATCATGGTGCAGGGTTATGATACAGTTTGCTTTTGGACATACTGAGTTTAAGATAGCCAGGTAGAGGTGCATAGTTGGAAGCTTACAGATGAAGTCAGAGCTAGATAATGGATCAGTATTTAGAGGGTAGTTCAAAACCTTGAGAAAGGGTGAGATTGCCTATGAAGAATATGTAAAAGAGGAAAAGGATGCCCCTGAGGTGGCAGAGAAAGAGAAGTTATTTAATATTTTGAGAGGAAAGTAGGATTTTAAGAAAATCTAGGAAATAGGAAGTTTTAAGAAGAATATGGAAATTCTAACATCCAGTAGGAAGGTCAACTGGGATAAAAACGTATCTGGTTCCTTTTTTTTTTTTTTTTGAGACAGAGTCTCACTCTGTTGCCTGGGCTAGAGTGCCATGGTGTCAGCCTCGCTCATAGCAACCTCAGACTCCTGGGCTCAAGCAATCCTTCTGCCTCAGCCTCCCAAGTAGCTGGAACTACAGGCCCGGCTAGTTTTTTTCTATATATTTTTAGATGGCCAATTAATTTCTTTCTATTTTTTTTAGTAAAGACGGGGTCTCGCTCTTGCTCAGTCTGGTTTCGAACTCCTGACCTTGAGCCATCCTCCCGCCTCGGCCTCCCAGAGTGCTAGGATTATAGGCGTGAGCCACCGCGCCCAGCCTGGTTCCTTTTGATTATGAACATTGAAGGCCTTTGAGGAGTCTGTGTCAGGTTGGGGTGGGAAACCTATATACTAAGTTATATTATTAATTGTTGAACATTTGTTAGTAACTATTAAAAACTGTTAAGCACTTAAAACCTATATTGATACCCTGTAATCCTGCAGTATCATGTCTCTTTAGAGTGAATTAGTAGAGACTGCAGACCACATTAAATTTCTGTTGATTAGCTAGAATTACCATTACAAGCAAAGCTTTTGTTTTATTGGAAATTAAGACTGTTATCCTTCATTCCCTTGGTGCTATTAACTTGAAAGTCATCTTCATTTGTGCAGAGGCTTTGTTAAAGTTTAGTTCTTTTTCTATGAGGTGTTGCTCATTTGCACAAAAAATAGTGGAACTGAAGCTGTTATAGGGCTTCAAAGTTTTAGAATTGTGAAATCTGTTTTAAAGTCTGTTTTCACAATGAATCTGTTGCTGTGCTGATGCTCTTGAGCAGCGGTCCCCAGCCTTTTTGGTACCAGGGACTTATTTCATAGAAGACAATTTTTCCACTGGACAGGGGTGCGGAGCGGCAGTGATGAGCGGCCTCCTACTTGGCTACGGCCTGGGGGTTGAGAACTACAGCTCTTGAGGGTAAATGCAAAATCTGAACAATAAGCAAAGATTACCTGGCTTCTTGTTTTCTTCATTTTTCAACATTACTTTTTAAGATTTCTTTCTAAAAAATTGGTTTTATTTAGCTCCTTTTATCCCAAAGTGCAACTGAGATAATGGATGTGGAATTGCTATGAAAAAGTGAAATCAACTGAAATGTGCTGTTTTATTGTTACTACTACCACATGACTGTCAGTATCTCCTGTGGGGCCGGAACAGTGACACTTGTGGCATTACAAGCACTCTTCTATAGCAAAGGGAGTTTTGGCAGGAGGGAAAAAGCCCTCTGCCCTTCCTACCATCTTCTATGGAGGAATCTTACAATTTTGTATGTATTTTCCTGTAAGTACAGAACTGTGAGAACTTGTTTCCTTTGAAAAAGCCTCACACAGCAAATTGTACAGCCCACGTAGGGACAAAGGAATGACTCAACCTTTTAGGGATGCTTTCCCCTTAGTTGCTAACCTCTGACCAGACTACCATGTAGTCTGGAAGTTGAAATTTACCCATTTTTCATAAGACAGTTTGAGAGCTTGGTTGCCAGAAGGGGCCAATGAGAACACTTCTGCCTTCCCAGAGCAGCATGTAGCCCACACTGGCTGCCACTCCGTTGCCTGTTGAGTCATTCCCACAGTTCTATATAGAGCTTTTCTGGCTTTTCTTTTAAACATGATGTTCTTGGAGTGAGAAAGAAGGGAAGTTTTTCTTTTTTCCACAGAATCTCCCACCACAAATCTGCATTGCTTTCTCTTTTCTAATAACAGAATATTGCCCTCAATCATTCTCAGACTATTTTCTCTTAAGGTCTCCCAGTGCTTTCTTATATCATTTGTGGCACTATGTAAGCGTTACGGTATCCTCTAGGCTGAGTTTGCAGCAGCGGACTTTCAAGATACAGGCTAATACTTAACCAAAAAGATCGAGGAATTCTAGATAAACATACCAAACATGGATTTCTAGTTTTCAGCTTTTTAAAAGTCAATCAAATATGCTAAAAATGCATCTTAATATCATTATTATAAATATCAGTTCATAGTAAGTACTGTGTGTGAAGGGAATGAATAAGCTTTTAATTTTGGGTAAATAAAACTTGCTATAATTTAAAAGGATTTTAGTTTTTGTTTTTACAACGGAAGGTAAAATTCCTATGTTTGTTATTATTCAGAAGATTTGCTCTGTGCTAGTGGAAAAAGAATTGAAGTTTCTTTATTAGGAAAGAGAAATTCTAAAATATTAGAACTGTCTTCCTTTGTGTTTTGTACATCTAGCATGATCATAAAGTATTTTAGAAAAGTCAAATAGCATCAGTATGCTGTCTATTCACAGATCACATGTCTCACATAGGCATAAGTAAAGGGCTCTTTTAAGGAATTGACAGATCTGAAAGACAGATTATAACTCTGGAATGTATTCAGTTGACTTTTTGAAACAGATATTTTAATTGAAGTGGGGGTGGAGAAATAGTTGAGTTTCTTAGTTAAATGTTCAACTTCCTTTGCCTGTTATCTATAAATATCACAAGATGAAAAAGCCATTGGAGTTCTTTTTCAGAAAATTTACTCAGTTTACATATTTATTTGTGTGTATATGTTTATATGTGTTTAATCCCCATCCCCATTTCTCATTAGTGGGTAATTGGACTGCTTCTTTCACGAGATTAAATTGTTTGGATTGTGTTTAATCTGTTGCTCTAAACTGCATTAGCAGCAGTCTATTATAGTAGGGTTTTGAACGAAACCTCATCTTCTTCTTAAAAAGAGAGAAAAAAATCAGTTGATCTGTTTTTTGAAAGTCTCTTTATGTACGTCTCTCCCCTCCCCCAGAGAGGAATAGCAAGGGGAGGAGCTTACTCACTGTTCTAACCACACTTCGTATGTCTTAACTTGAGTGCTTTTTGGTTTCCTGTCGGCAGTAATTCAACTTTGTGCCATCTTGACTTGTCTGAAGGGTGGATAAATTGGTAACTGCACTGAGAAGAGGAGTGAGTTCTCACAGTCTGATTTGAGCATAAGGCATGAGATTGGATTCGTGAAAGCTTTCTGTAGCCTCTGAAGACATCTTTTTCTGTGACATTGACTTTCTTCATTATATTTGTGGGCTGTTGTTTCTAAGAAGAATCCATCATGACTCTGCTGGAACCCGAGATGTTAATGATGGCCGTGCAGTCAGGTAATTCCAGTATTTCCTACAGATCCTATTTGCCATAGACTACTACTACTACTACTTTTTGGTTTTTTTTTTCTTTTCTCAGTTTGAATCTGGATTTCAGCCATAGACTTCTTAAAAAAACGTTGGGCATATTTGTACTATGGACAGAGATGGGGAAGAAAAAAAAACATACATTGTCCAGTAAATATGCTGCATCTTCAGGTTTTTATTGTAAAAAAATTAATAATTTTTCTCTAATTGCAAATTTTAGTTATTCAGACATAGCTTTGAATTAGATGCTTACTGATCTTAGACTGTTCAGTGAGGAGACCTATTCGAGAAGAAAAAACTATTTGTCTTTAATCAATTATTTTATTATTGTCTGTGGTACTGCTTTTAGTGAAGGACAGTTAAATTGTTTTTGCAGTTTTATACATTACTGTCTCTAATCACCAATCTGCACTCTATTTTTGTGTTTTTATGAAGCATATTTTACATTTTTTTCTTAGCTTTTCTTTTTCTTTTGTGGTATAACCTTTATATATCATCTTTTGGTTCTGTGAAAATGCTCTTGCTAACACATAGGATTGGGACTAAGTTTTGGAGGTGGGGAAGTTTGAGCAAGAAGGCAGTCAACAGAAAGAATGCAGAATTTTAAAAATTCCATCTCTAAAAACAGTTTTTCAATTTAGAAGTGTCTTTTAAAACATTTTAAAATTCCAGTTTTAAATGGTTTCTTTTACTTTTAGTGGTTTTAAACTTGTAAGTCAGATATCTAAAAATAGGAAATGTTCTTTTGTTATTTTTAGACTTCTACTAAAATGTAATCTGTAGTGTTTTCTTGTTTCAGTGCATATCTTAAAAGATTCATACAAGTGGCTTTTGGGAACCTCTTCCCCATCCACTGGCCTTCACTCAAAGGAGAATAAGACTCCTTGGTTCTGGCAGATACTGTCTCTGGCAGAATTGGTTTCACTGTTCTCCTTGGGGAGCGGTTAGGTCGTTATGTTGAAAGACACAGATATACATCAGTTGAAGACAGGATCAGATGCTATCAGGTTAATAAGCTTTATGGACAGGGAAGGGGCAAAGAGGAAAGATACTACTACCATTTTGTTCTTTCTGGTTTTACTAATATGCCCATAATGAGTCATTTATTAGTTGAATTTTTCTGTTCATATAGGCTATGTGTTTCAGGTTGCCTTCACTTTCCCTCCCACAGATCTGTTGTGCTTTGTGTCCTAAACAAGATAGTATGCTTATCTGAATGTTTCCCATCTGTCTTTGGTGAAAAAGTTCCCAATTAAACTGACTCGGGTTTTGTTTTGTTTTGTTTTGTTTCTTTGAATTTTTTTATCTGTCTGTATTCTAGTTCTCTGCTGTGCGTGGGGCAAGTGCATATTTTATTTTGAGGGGCAGATTTTAGCATTTGAACTGTCTCTCCCTTCTTTGATCACCTTGTTACTTACAGATCATCTCAGTCCAGTAACTTTTCTTTATAAAGGTTCAAAGTTTGTTTGCTTTCCTCTAAGGTTATCTCAGTGTTCCCAGCCCTGAAAGGGAAAGGGATGTACTTGGTATTTTCTTGTCTTGCCTAAGAGCTGTTTTTCCCACAACATATGTTGGGCAGGGCTAACAACCCATCTGTTGGACCAGCTACTTCATAAAACTTTCAAAGGATAATAGTATGTAAGACAAGGATGGATGAAATTAACAAGGGTGTTGGATACAGGTAGAAGGAAAGGTCTGCCAAGAATAGCATGAACTTCTTTCTGTCTTTTGCTTATGTCTGTAAAAGTACAGAAACTGGGTATAGGAAGGAATAATTGCAAACTGATTTCTCCAGTACCTGTTGTCCTGAATGTTCAAAAACTTTAATAATGTGTTGGTTTTGTAAAATTGTTACCTTATTCTGAAGTGCTGTAGCTGTTGGCTGGATTGTAACTGTAATAGGACAGCTATATAGTAAGATGTTGCAGTCATTTATGATAGGAAATGAAAAAGCATCTGTTATGAAACCTCAGTGAACCAAAAGCCAACCATTCTTCTGGAAATTCAAGACATTTAGACTTTATGTGAGCCATAGATTTTCTAGCAGTAGAATATTTTCACTTCCATGAATATATGCTTTATAAGTGAGACTACTGTTTGAGATTTTAAAAGTCTAAACCTCTTTAGGCAGAATTCAAGATGTAAAGTTTTTACCTGAAGTCAAATTTTAGGATATTGAATATGACAGCAAGTTCCAGGGTACATTTGTATATTTATTAACAGTTTTCATTCAGTATTTTGAGCTTGGAGATGTTGATGAGGCATTCTTGTGTATGTATAAAGACTTTCATCCTCCCTACTAGTGGTGGTCTCTTACTGCTCCTTTGGAGCCAATCAAATGCTGCCTTTTTGTGTAACCTACCTCAGTAGAGTCAGCCTTTCCTTGTCTCTGTTCCTGTACTACTGCCTTTATAATGTACACGAATTGTCATTTTTACATGTCTTCCTATTTAAATTATTAGTTTCTCAAGAGCAATATATTCATCTATATATTGGCTCCTCATGTTGGCACATGGTGGACACTCAGTAAGTATTTTTGAATGAATAAGAATGATAAAATTTGGTTTGGCATATTTTCCCTAATACACGGGCATACACCTTTAGATCAGGGTTTTATGAAAGTATTTGGAGATCTGTTTTTACGTTAAGAAATGAATCCTGTAACCGCTATCCTGTATTTTAGACAGTCCTTGCCCAAAGCAAGTGCTGTTGGAATCATGACTTTCAAAGTTAAAATTCTTTCGCATCTCAGAGTGCGCAGTGTGTCTTGTCTGCCTGTGATGTGTATTGCTGAATTTTAAGTGTTCCGATCAAGCCACAATTAGAGCCCTTATCACTACTGTGGAAACCTATCCGGATCATCATCGTTAGAAAATGAATAATCTGAGGTGGACATTATGGAATTTCTGAAGCTAAGGCTAAGGAAAGTTGGGGCATAGCATTGACTCTGGTATATTTGAGAATGGAGGAATGCTAGGACTCAGCTCTTGACAGTTAATATGTAAGGCAGGCCCTGTGCCTATATCCAGTCAGTGCAGGTCTCTTAGTGTATAACTCTACAGCAGTTCACTTGTAGAGAGAAAAGGACTGAGACAGTTCCCTAGGTATGCTTTGGACCCATGACGTACATCTGATCTTGATAAGGCACAGTTAAGGAGTCAGTTTGTTTTTTTCTATGTCTCTCTTGTGTGTATATGTGCGCATACCAACACCCACACATCTGTCCATGCATAAGATGTCTCTGAAAGGACTACAAGAAACTGGTAACAGTACTTGCCTCAGGGAAGGGGGATGGGGGTTTGGAAGAATGGATTGGAAGAGAATTTTCGTTCGACAAAAACTGAGTTCTTTTTTAAGTTTACTATGAGAGTACTCCATAAATGCAAAAGAATATATAGAGTAAGTATTATATATATAAAATTTGACACAAACTCATACCTACTCCCCAACCTAAGAAATAGAGCACAACCTGTACACTGAAGTCCTCTAAGAGTCCTCTCATTTGTCCCTCAGAAAATGGTTTTGTGTTTTTATCTGTATGCCTTTTAAGTCTTTTATGTTTTATATCATGTGCATGTTATCTATTCAAAAATATTTATTAGTTAATTATTTTAAAAATTGTCTCCTCAGTCAGTTTACTCTCTCATCCCTTGATGTCTGTATACTTAATTCCTGCATATTTCTTTAACTTCTGATTTACTAGTCATTATAGTTTGCCTCTGAACTGTATGTTTTAGAATAGTGTAGAGAGAGGGGAGTAATAATTAATAAAAATTTAGTATTGAAGGAAGGATGGTGGGGCAAAAGGGCAGATTGTGGGCAGATAAATTTTGCCCTTTTTTGGTGGCTTGTTAACTCTTTAAGGAACACCCCCCCCATTTGCGTTCACATCACTCAGAGATCTATAGAGTTGCTGAAAAACTCCAGACCCTTCAGCAAGACCTACATTTTAAATCTCTTAATACTCTAAATACCTAATGTAGGCTTTTAAAAAGCATACTTTTATTTATATTTAAGGGATTTTAGAGCTCAAAGGAAACCTTAGGTATTTTCTTGTTCTTCCCTTTATTTAAGATGAGGAAATTGGCCTGTTGAGGTTAATTTATTTCCTGAAGTTACATAAATAATTAGTGGCAGAGATGGAAGGAGAATTCATTTCCTTACTCTCTCATGCCAGTGTTCTCTCTGCTATAACATACTTTAAAAGAAACCATCAGGTCGGGTGCAGTGGCTCACGCCTGTAATCCTAGCACTCTGGGAGGCTGAGGAGGGAGGATAGCTCAAGGTCAGGAGTTCGAAACCAGCCTGAGCAAGACCGAGACCCCGTCTCTACTAAAAATAGAAAGAAACTAATTGGCCAACTAAAAATATATAGAAAAAATTAGCTGAGTATGGTGGCACATGCCTGTAGTCCCAGCTACTCGGGAGGCTGATGCAGAAGGATTGCTTGAGCCCAGGAATTTGAGGTTGCTGTGAGCTAGGCTGACAGAGCGAGACTCTGTCTCAAAAAGAAAGAAAGAAAGAGAGAAAGAGAGGGAAGAGAGGAAGAGAGAGAGAGAGAGAGAGAAACAAACAAACCATCAGAGACCTCTAATGTATGAGATTGTTTATAATTTTTTTCAGAGATCTTGGTTTTCCTCAGGTTTTTCCATTGCAGGTTTCTCTCACTACTCAGATTGACTCACATCTTAAGTCAGTAGGTAGAGGTGAAAACCAGTGCCTGGGTGTCCACTTTCTGCCCCCTGGGAAGTGTAGTCAGAATGCTACAGACGCTATAATTCTCTGGTGGACCTATGTCTTGCTGTGTCCTCTCTGGTCTGGGTAATGATCTCATATCTTGATGATGATTTCAGAAGACAAGTAGGCAGACAGAAAGCTGTTGTCATCAGTATTCTGGCTTCCATCTTACTGCACTTTCTCTGACTCATTGATTTATCTGGGGTCCCCTTAGAGTTAGGACCCAGATCAAAGGAATTTGAATTCATCTGTCTACATCTTTTTTTCCCCCTCCTTTTTGTTTCCTTTTGGATGAAGCAAGCTGTGAAGACCATGAACCACAGTTTTAGCTTTATTAAAACAGTGCCAAATTAAATAAAGGTGAGACTCATACAGTCTTTTTTTTTGTTTTTGGAACTTCACTTTTATGATTACCACAGGCATTGTTTTTGAAAGGATTTTCTTTATAATAACAAGGAAAATAATACTAAAAAACCTCACTCTGCCATTAACAACAAAAAAACCAACTTTCTTGCTATGCACTCTTCAAGCTAAAGCGGTAGTATCAGGCTGAGCTCTTGGTGTCAGCAGTCTGGGCCATTCTTAATCTCATGGCACAGTCACATAAATGGATAGTGGTAGCAGTAGGGTGAGTACAGAGGGCCTAGAAAAGAGGAATACATGGCAATTACAAAGTGCAAATAAAACTCAGTAGTGAAATTTTTATAGTGTCATAATTTTAAAGTATTTTTTATGTATATTATTTGATCTTCATGACAACTCTTTGTGGTATGTGTATCTTCACAATTTACAGAGGAAACTGAGGCTCAAAAGCTCAAGGACTCATAGTAAGAGATGGAACAGGTGTTTAAATTCAGGTTGAGTTTAAACACTACTTACATGATCTATTTAAATTTCTTTTTCTTTTCTTTTCTTTCTTTTTTT
>VBSM01003169.1:30822897-30833484 GCA_008086735.1 Cheirogaleus medius | reverse complement strand
CAGGAGGCTGAGGCAGGAGGATTGCTTGAGCCCAGGAGTTTGAGGTTGTGGTGAATTATGATGATGCCACTGCACTCCAGCCTGGGTAACAGCGAGACCGTCTCAAAAATAGATAAATAAATGAAGGAAAGAAAATTTAGAAGATATAGATGAACAAAAGGGAGAAAGAGAAAATAAAATTATTCTATTCCCACCATCCAGGTGATGACCATCCATCTTATTCTTTTCAGTGCATACATAGAGATTGGATGTGTATGTATTACATCATTGTGTAATGACAACAGCTTGAATTTACTGAACGCTTATAGAATGGGTACTATTCTAAATGCTTTACATACATTAACTCATTTATTACAGCATTTCTGAGGTAAATACTGTTATTCCTACTTGACAGATGAGGAAATGGAGGCATAGAGATGTTAAATATCTCAAAGTCACACAGCTAGTACCTGGTGGAGCCAAGATTTGAACCCAGGCAATCAATATGAGAGCCTGTACTCTTAACAACAATTCCATTCTGTTGTGTACTATTTTGTAATCTGCTTTTTAAAAAAATTAAGGTCATTTATATGCAGTAACAGTCACCCTTTTTAGGGGTACAGTTCAATTAGTTTTGGTAAAAGGTAAACCACCGCCGCAACAGAGATCTATAGAATATTTGTAGACAGTCTCCTTTCCCGTTCCCAACTTCTGGAAACCATTGGTCTGGTTTCTGCCCGTATAGTTTTGCCTTTTCCTGAATTTCATATAACTGCAGTCATACAATATGTGGCCTTTTGTGTCTGGCTTCTTTCACTTAGCATAATGCCTTGGAGGTTCACCAGTGTTGTTGCCTGTAGCAATAGTTTATAGCGGGTTTGATTGCTGAAGTATTCCACTGCATGGATGTACCATAATTTTTTATTCCATTCACAAGTTGAAGGACATTTGGGTTTTTGCAATTTCTAATAAAGCTGCTGTGAATACTCACGTAGAGCTTTTTATGTGGACGGATGTTTTCATTTCTCTTGGGTAAATAGGAATAGGATTACTGGGTTGTATGGTAAGTGTAAGTTTAACTTAACTTCCAAACTGTTTTTCAAGTAGCGTTATCATTTTGTATCCGCTCATAATGTCTGAGAGTTCCAATTGCTCCTCATCCTCAATAGCAAACTGTTTATTCGTACTTCTATTAGTATTTGTATTCCAACACTAGCCAAATAGTCATCTCCACATGTTCTTGTTGGAAAAAGGTGTTGCTGAAATTAAGGGTTTCTGATGTAAGTTTTTTCTTTTTCTTTCCTTTCCCTGTTACACATATTTATTGAGCAATGTATAGTGTGTGGAGTAGATGAGAATGAGAAACTCTACTCTCAAAGCCCCTAGTTGGCCCTTTGAGTAGAGGTCATGGCAGATGATAGTGACACATTTTATTCTAATACTCCACCTAGTTTCCTAGGAACAAATTGATCGTAGAGGTTTCCACTTCCATGCTTCTGCATTGCATTCCTTGCTCAGCTTTCAAATGCTGAGGAAACTTGTAGGGAGAACAATATGGTGGCACATCTGGCTCCAGCTGTGCTACCAGACTTATTACTTTCCTCCTGCCCCTTGGGTGGAAATGCCAGTGAGTGTCATGGTGGCAGCTGTTTCTGTAATCAGCTGGGTAGAGTTTTCTGTTCAGTAGAGTTTTCTGTGGGTGTAGCTGTCCTGATTGCCTATCCAGTGATTTGAATGATGAGACTAATGACATCTAAGGAGTATAATCAAATAGTGAGGTAAGCTGAGGTCAACAAGATTAGGGTATGAATCTTAAATTTTTGGTAAACTACCACTATTGTCCCAATATGTTATCTCTGACACTAGCTAGCATCTTAAGAGCCTTTATTTTCTTTCTAAATGAAAACATCAAATATGTGCTAAGCTGTATCTTCTTTTAGAGATTTTTATCAGCAAAGTGTTTGCAAATTGCTAAAAAGTATCCATTTGTTTGTTCATTCATTGAGCACATTTGCCAACTAACCATTATGTTTGTGATTCCCATCTCATTGATGTGATATGACTTTTTTCAAAGTAAATTCTTCCTGAGTTTTTCCTTTGGTACCTCCCCTCACCCCCCAATTTGGTATCTTTCATCTATAAACACTTTAAAAACAAATGTCAAGGAAAATAAAATAGTGCTGTGTTACAGCTCCTTGTTCCATTTTGGTGCAGGTTTTGCACAAGAAGGGAGGGAGGGCAGGGTAGAGAAGAGGGAACTTGGTCATGTGATACTGCTTGTCTGGCAGCAGCCTTTTGGTTCTGAGCAGAGAAACCAACTGTTTACTATTTTGGGTGAATGAGGTTGATTGGTTGCTACGAGCATTTTCTCCAAGGGAAGGAACCCTCTTCATTTCCAGCTCTACACATTGAAACCGTCCCAGTCCTGCTTTTTGGCATTTACGTAGAGGAAGGAGGTGTCTGTGTTGAGGCCCAGTGCTGACAGGAAGAAATGTTTTGCCAGGAGACTTACTGATTCTGACCTTCTGCTGTCACTGCTTTTAATGCCCCACTCCCTAAGTAAACTTGGGATCTAGCTGTTCTTGCAACCCTTTGCACTGCAGAAATGAAGTGGCCACTTTTGCCTAAAGAGCAATGCTAATCAGATCTTCAGCAAATAATAAATGGCATCTTTAAGGAGTGAGGGAAGGAAGACTGGTTTATTGCAACATTGCCCTTTGGAATCTCACATCTCCTCTAGCATGCTAGAGGAGAAGACCAAGATTCATCAGCCCACCTGCAGGATTCTGCCACTCTCATGGATTGTCCTGAAGCCGGGAAAAGACAGCTACTCAGCCGTGTGCCTGACCCCTTATCACAGTTTGCGGGAAGGTTAGAGTATTTATCCCTTTGGTATTTGCATGTTTTTATTTCCTCCTAAACTTAACTACCGTCTTTTATCCCCTTCTTATTTCTCTGTATCCATCCAAGCTTCGACTTTGGATAGTTTATTCTCCCAGGATTTATTTTAAAGTTTCTTGAGCATCCAACAGATAGATAACTGGGCACAGTACTTTAGGGTACATTTCATGACCTAATGGGACAGTGATTAGGGTGTTTGACTTTCTTATTCTTTTCCTTCCCTCATGCACAGCTCATATAACCAAGCCTAGATTGTGGAATAAAGGAAGAAAAAACTTTAATAAGCTGGGTTTCTACCTCTTTACATGGCTCAAATTCAATGTTTTATCAATAAAATGTACTCTGGCCATAGATACTATACAAATAAATAGAAAGCTATTGATGACCTCAGTTTCTTCTGTCTGTTAAATACTGAAAGTGGGTAGATAACCTGTAAAGTCTCATAATACTAAGACATCATAATTTAAAGTAAAATAACCCTTGGAAGGCTTTCTACTAGTATTGCATCTTAGTTTTGGTTATGGTGAACAATTTGGACTGGACTTTATCAATCTAAAAGGAGTTTTCCTTTGTGAACAGTCTTCTTTCATAGTCTTAAACTGCTGGCAAAAATACTCTTTGGGAGGAGAATGGACACATTTGAGTTCTGCAGAAAAATTCAGTTTTAAATTTGAGGAAAATTCTTTTAAAAGAGTTCTCGGTTATGAAAAAAAAGAGAGTAAGGACTTTATCTAAATTCTGTAAAATGTGAACAGAAAAGAATTATCAATATTTTCTTCTCCTAGCTTGAAAACCTTAATTATCTACTATCAGAATTTATATATAGTCTATAATATTTATTACATAAATGCTACTTTTTAACAAACAGACATTTGTTTTGAGTTTTCAAGATCTCTTTGGTACTTTACTAACATTTGGCAGGATGATTTGAGCATGTGGAGTCGGCAATGAATGAACACACCAAAGAGGAAATCAAATTAAAGTCCAGTTTGCAAAGAGAATAGTTTTAAGAACTGGTTGAGAGGCAGTTGATTTTCTTTGAATATCTAGAAATGTTCTGGACAGATGTCAGAGAAACACCGTGCCAATATAGAGGGAAGATTATTTGAAAGGCAGAGAGATAGTATGGCTCAGGACCTCAATCTTTGGGCTGCTGCCTTTGACTTTTTGTAATCCAGAGGGTTGTAATGTTCCAGATTCCCAGTGTGATCATTAAGAATATCTTTGTAGCACTCTGGGAGGCCAAGGCAGGTGGATTGCTCAAGGTCAGGAGTTCGAAACCAGCCTGAGCAAGATCGAGACCCCATCTCTACTAAAAATAGAAAGAAATTAATCGGCCAACTAAAATATATATAGAAAAAAAATTAGCCGGGTGTGGTGGCGCATGCCTGTCATTCCAGCTCCTTGGGAGGCTGAGGCAGAAGGATTGCTTGAGGCCAGGAGTTTGAGGTTGCTGTGAGCCATGCTGACGCCATGGCACTCTAGCTCAGGTAACAGAGTGAGATTCTATCTCAAAAAAAAAAAAAAAAAAGAATATCTTTGCATTAAGTGCAAAAACCTATAGGAAATAGAAATGCAGACTTGTCATTAGGATCAGAATGGTAATTTTAGATAACTACCCCAAGCAATTGACTGTATACATTTATAGTTTTATAGTGTGCGTAGAACCTTATATTTGGAATTTGGCATTGTCTTCTGTATCTTGAGAGGATTTAAATTATGTCTTCAATAAATAAATACACATATTTTTTAAAACTTGCTGTCATCTTGTAAACTACACAAGAGAAATAGATTGTGCGTTATATGGTAAGAGTATAAAGGATATCTGATGTTAATCCTTTTAGGCTAAAGCAGGTGTTTGAGGGACAAAGATAGTTCTTCTTTGACATACCAAAAGATAGCAGTGAAAATGATTCTTCTTAGTCTTGTGTTTTATTATTATAGATAAATTCCTAATATTTTCTTTTTTCATCGTTTTATTTTCTTTATTAATAGACTTTGGCAAGGATCAAATCTGCATGATTTTTTTTGGGAGAAGTAAGCCATCTCGAAAGATTGGTGTTTATGGTTTTATGCAACCTTCAGATACAGCACTGACCAATATTAGATCTGTACTATCCAATATAGTAGCCACCAGCCAAATGCAGCTTTTGAGACTTGAAATGTGGCTAAACTGATTAAGAAACGGAGTTTTTTTTTTTTTTTTGAGACAGAGTCTCACTCTGTTGCCCAGGCTAGAGTGAGTGCCGTGGCGTCAGCCTACCTCACAGCAACCTCAAACTCCTGGGCTCAAGCAATCCTTCTCTCTCAGCCTTCCAAGTAGCTGGGACTACAGACATGCACCACCATGCCTGGCTAATTTTTTCTATATATTTTTAGTTGGCCAATTAATTTATTTCTATTTTTAGTAGAGACGGAGTCTCACTCTTGATCAGGCTGGTTTTGAACTCCTGACCTTGAGCGATCCGCCCGCCTCGGCCTCCCAGAGTGCTAGGATTACAAGCGTGAGCCACCGCGCCTGGCCCTGAGTTTTTAATCTAATTTAATTTATTGAAGAGACAGAGTCTCACTATAATGCCCAGGCTGGATTCAAATTCCTGGGCTCAAGCGATCCTTCTGCCTGTATGTAGCTGGGACTACAGATATATACCACTAATTTTAGTTGATTTTAACTGAATTTAAATAGCATATATGACTAGTAGCTGCCATGTCTGATAGCACAGTTCTAGACCCTTCACAGTCTGACCTTAGCCAGCCTTCCTTCTGTTACTCTTTTTCACAAACTTAATGCTCCAGCTAAATTGGAGAGTTGGTTGTGTTCTTAACCTCATAATATTTCCTACCTCTAGGCCTTGGCTCATGTTGTTCATCTCAAGTTATTAAGTCCTTCAGATTGCTCATGTGTTCCTGTCCCTATGAAGCTTACTTAATCCTTTTTGAACTCTAGTAATTTATTATCTGCAAACTCTTAAAGCAATTTTAACACTGCCACTGATTACAGTGACTTATTTTACATTTCTTATCTTCCCCATGATATTTATAGATTCGTTTGAGGGGCTTATGTAATTTTTATACTTGCATATGTGTGACAGGTTTTACCTTTTCTCTCTTTTTCATCCGAAGTGCCTAGGAAACTGTTTTTATACATAGTAAATGATTCATATGCATTAGTTTGCTAATGATCTTTGTGCTTCTGTGCTTCCTGGCACTAGAGGGCAGTGTCAGGCCCATAAGCAAAATGAGGTGTTTATCCCAGTGATAGATTATATTTTGAGTGCTATGTCCTAAATCAGTTTTTTTCAGTCTCAATAATTCTAGCCTTCAGAAGGGACTCACCTCTGTTAATCATCAGTAATATTGATAAATAACCTTTTTCTATAATTATCCTGAACTAGATTACACTGACTAGGAGTTGGTGAGATATACTGGGAAGAAACTTGGTATATCTGAGAAACACCGGCCAAGGCATTAGGTATCAGAGATTAATTCCTTGAGGGTAGAAGCCGTTTTGTGGTAGACAGCTTGTGTCCCAGCATTAAGCTGGTAGTCAAGAACCTGAAGTTCTTGGTTTGATCTTGCCAATGGTGAACTTGGCTAAGTTGCTCTAAGCTGGGCAAACCAGTTCCTCTCATTGCATAGTGGGTATAATGTCTGTAGTCCCGACTCATAGGGTCAAAAGAGATCATATGTGTGAATGTAGCTTTGTAAAGTAAATGGATAGTGTTATTTTCCTTCTCATTTCCTATTTTGTACCTGGTACTAAGGCATGCACATAGTAAGTGATTAATGATAAATATTTATGACATTAATGTTTAAATTTTAGGTAAAGTATATACTCTGTTAAAGGGTGATGAGAGATGTATTGATACAATTGCACTCACCTAGACTGCACACACTAAGATGTGATTATAGTCACAATAGTTTGTTTAACGTATACACTGTCCTTAGATGTTATTTAGCCTCAAAATGAACTGTCTGTGATGTATATTTTTTAAAAAGTTTACACTCATTTGTTAGTCTCCTCTCTGGTGGATTTATTTTTGTATACTCTCTACCCATCTTAATACTAATTTAAAGTATTCAGAATGAGCCAGTTATTGTGGGGTTTTTGGACTCATTATAGAAAACCAAATTATTTAGATAAAAATGGTATAGTTTGGAAATATGCATGAACATATTTTCCTGCCACATTTGTGGTTAGAAAAGAAGCAAGCTATTCAAGAGGAGGGTAGTATGGTGGTTGTTTTTTGTTGAGACCAGCCATCAGCCTGGAGCTTTTTCTAGTAAATCTAAGCTCTAGTAAATCATTAGATTCATCAAATAAAATATTTAGCTGAAGTTCATGCAGTCTCACAGTTACAAAACTCTCTTGCCAAAGAAAGTTGCATTCTTAATATCTGCAATCGAATCATTTCCTGTTCAGGCTTGCAGGTGGGGAACCATCTGAAACTGCAGTCCTGTAAGATTAGTTATAAAGAAAATGCCTTGGTGAGAGAGGCCTTGATGATACTGAATAGACAACCTAGCAAATATGGGGATGAAGAAGGTACCCCAGGATCCTGGGACTAACCAAACTTAAAGGCATAGATCAGGATCTGCAAGCCCACTCCCTTGGTGTGATCTGAATAAAGCTCCTTTAGGGCATTCAGGTATGTGCTGAACACACGCAGGCAGTGGGCCAGGGAAATGGCACATTCCTGCACAGACTTTTGGAGGCCTGCCAGGTTCAAAAGCTACCATGGGGAGGCGTGGCTGCGCTTTAATAACAACAGCCCCAAGAGCCTGCTTTTCATGTAGCATTTGGTCCTCCCCAGTTGAGGGGATGCCTTGGGACTGGGTTAGTCTATAAATCCACTTAGGGGTTGGCATATAGTCTCACAGCCCTTGCTCCTACCTCATCTTGGAGTTAATGTTTATCGTCAGTACAGCCCCCAAACTGACTCACCTCCTCTAAGTGATTCCTCCAGGCTGGGGATGACCCAGGGCTAGCCTTTTGAGATTCTACAACTCCTCTCCCTTCTCACCCCAGCCTGCCTTCATTCAGACCCATATATTTAGGTTTGACTACACCTTCCATCCAAGAATAGGTGGGGGGCTAGGCAAATTAGGCTGCAGTCATCTGTCCCTTTATTTGCTTCAGTGCATCTCCTTAGCTGTGTAAAAGAAATTTAGGTGCGATGCACACCTTGGGCTTCACCTACCCCCATCCCCACTTGCCTGTTGCTCTTTTGATTTTTTTAATCTGATACTTAGCCTCTCCTCCCCCCACTCACACACCGTTGGAGTCTCCTAAGCTATTTCTGTCGGTTTAATGATCCCCAGCTGTTGCTGTAGTTCTGGCTGTTTTCATGCCCAGGAGAAGCAGAAGAGCCAGAGGAAAAGGGGTCTTGCTTGTGTGTCATACAGTGTGTCAAACAAGCCTAATTCATTTTTCTAAAACCACTAGAATGAGACTTCTTATGGAGGGATGTTAATACACGGGTAATTAGAAAATGTGGGAGGGACAAGCTAGTATTAGTGACATTTTAAAAATAAGCATTCTGCTGATAAGTGTGGTATACTCTGCATCACTCAAAATTGTTCTAGAAAATTGTGGTATGTAGTAACAGGGTAATTCTTTGATCACTTTGCATTCTGTTAATACTTTTAGCTTTTGAGCTGGAATATCCCCTCAATCTCTATATGTTGAAGGAACCAAATATCCAAATAAAAAGGATTCTGTGATAGGAAGTCATTTCTGAAGTGACCAGAAAAGGCATTAATTTCAGTTCTGCTTTAACTTAATGTAGACTTGTTTCGTAAAATTTGTGCAAAACCTGTAGTAATGAAATGTTCCACTTGCAAATTTGACCACATAAACTTCAGGAAATACAAAGTTGCAGTTCTTATAACAACATGAACTCCCTTACAGTTACACATACCTTTGCTTTTGAGATGTCTTTACTAAACCTGGCGGATGAGGAGTGGGAAAATCCCATAGTAGGTAAATGAGCTCCTCTATTATAATGGACTGGCCTCTCCTTTATGTATTTGATCTTGGAATTTTAACCTTTTCCAACGATTTTACTGGTAGACTTGTAGCTTTTACCCTTACTGCACAAAATTTAATTTTGCAGATTTCATTCTTCCACAGTGAAGACAAATTTTCCTGCAGCCTTTGTCAAAATTTATTTTTAAATATTCCTTTAATTTTTTTGAGTCAAATAGCTAAAATTTTATATCACCTAGGACTTAAGGGTGAGAAATTATTGTATTTTTCCTTTAAATACCCATAGAGAACTTTATACATTAACATTTGAAGAACTTTCAGATTTTTTTCCTCCCCCTCCCATATATATGTGTGTGTGTGTGTGTATCCCATATAGTCAACTTTCTAATTTATTTATTATGTATTTATTTATTTTTGGAGACACCATCTTACTACATTGCCCAGGCTGGTCTTGAACTCCTGAGCTCAAGCGATCCTCCCACCTTAGCCTCCCCAAGTATCTGTGACTACAGGTGTGTACCACCACAGTGGCTAAATTTCTAATTTCTGATCACCTCTATGCTCCCTAATCCTTCCCCTAGAAAATATTTTTCTAAGGTAAAAAAATTATTTTAATCAAAATTTACTTTATTATTTTTCTCCCAAATGTCAGTTAAATGAAAAGAAATGTCATTAATTAGTACAAACACTGACAATTTAAAAAATATCAAGAAGCTGAGTAGGAAAAGCATATCATGACAGCTTAAAATACCTTAATAGAAAAAAACTAACATTCCAAGTATTAATATTTATAGAATTTATATCAGCATATAGGCCTCCGTCATGCTTTGTCATGATTATTCTACCATGCTATGTATTTTTCAAGTCCATATTATAAAGCTATGGAAAACTTAAGTATGCTAATCTAGTTTTCAGAATTTTTTTTTTTTGTCTTTTATGGCTTGCTGTGGACTGACCACCCTACTCCAAGTTTTGACTCTGCTCACCTGTCACCTGCCCTCAACAAAGTTGGGTGCAGAATGTCAGCACCAGTGATACCAGAAGGGATTAACAAATGAGATTCAAGGCTGCCCACATTTTCTGGGTGAACGTGCAGAACTAATGTGACAGGGAAAGTGCTGCTCCTGGTGCCTTTAATTTTGGAAGGGATTGTTCCCAATTTATCCCCACCCGATTCAGGTGTCTGATGCAAATACGTGCTACGCCCAGATCTTATGTCATGGAGTTATTTGAGCATTACCTTATAGATCCTCAGGAAAGAGACTGTAATGATGTAGAAGTAGTTGGCAGTTTGAGATCTGTCTGTTGCAATTATAGAAGAAGATCACATCAAGGGGGAGATGCACCTGTCCAAATTGAAATGGTGAGCCCCAGATTTTTGAGGATGTGGGAAAGAGTTTGATTTAGTTACTTATATATTTATATATAGTTATTAATATTTTTGCTATGACTTTGGCATTAAATGTGATACAGTAGAAAAAGCACAGACTTTGGTATCAGGGTAACCTGTGTTTGGCTCTACCTCTTACTAGCTGTGCAACCAATTTACCTCTTTGAACTCCAGTTTCTTCATCTACAAGACGGGTAGTACGTACTTCAAATAGCTATTGAGATAAAATGAGTCACTGTAATAGTACATCTAACCCAGTGAGTGCCTGAGTTAGAAATTCAACATATTAAAATATTAGATTCCTCACTTCTTTTTTTTTTTTTTTTTT
>VBSM01003169.1:30800983-30817358 GCA_008086735.1 Cheirogaleus medius | reverse complement strand
GGTCTTAAAACTTATCCTTACTAACTCACAGTTTTTACAAAAACACACATACACTCTGTTGTGCGTGAATAGGCCTAGCCTAACCCAATGAAGGATGGATCGGGTATGTAAAGCATGTCCTGTGCCCTAGGATTAGACAACCCTCACCTAACCTTGGCTTCCTCTCTGGGCCTTTCACCTGGCCCAGCCTCTCCTAACCTCTCTGCAGCACCTTTTCCTGTTTAGACTAATTTCTAATCTTCCAGTAGTAGGCGATCAAGTCATGGGGCAACCCAGTTAGAACCTAGTCTCCCATGAAACATTTTCAAGGTGGAAGGGGTTTCAAGTAGACACTATGGCAGAAAAGACAGCTCTAATTGGCAAAAATGAGGTAGTTCAATAGGCTATGCACTTCAGATACTTGCTGTCTATGGTGATAAAAACAACAAAAAACATTCCTGCTGTGCAGACCTGGAGATGCTGCCGGACTTATCCCTGAGATTGCTCATGTACCTGAGAACACAGTGCAGGAATGAGGGCCTTAGATTAAAATATACAAAAATACAAAACCAGAATATTTATATTAAGAAAAAAAGTTAAAATGCACAAGATACATCATTCACACACAGCTAGTGCAGTTGGCATCCTGGAGAAAGTGGGATCCAAGGTGCAGTTATCCAAGGGAGCAAATAAATAAAATCACATTGGCCCAGAATGGGATGGGAGTGAGCTTAGGAGCAGCAGGTCTGCAGCTGTTCCTCCAACCACCCTTTCTGCCTGTCATCACTACCCATCACTTGGGACAGTTCCCAGTACCCTACCTCAAGAATGGGTATGAGAATACAAGATGTGGAAAAAACCCTGCCTTACTCCTGAGATTCCCCCCCACAGAATGTAGTGGCTTGTGGGTAGGGTCCATTAGTCCAGTCTTGTACTTAATTGTTTCACTCTGGCATGGGCATTATATTATTACATGTCCTTCTTTAAAAGGAAAACAACTTCCTATCCAGGCCACTTTCAAAAGCTAGAGATTCTGGGGTGGAGTCTCAGATAAAGCATTCAGATTCTAGGGTGATTTCCCCCTAAAGCCCTCCCTTGCATTTGGATAGGTATCATGGGTAGGGTTCCTTTGCCTCACCCTTTCCTCCCACCAAGAGGGAAGAAGGGGTGATGCTGTGAACCTGGCCTGAGATACATGGCAGTCCCAACCCACCCTATCCCCACTCTCTCCACTCTGCCTGTTCATTGAAACTTACTGATAGCAAAAGAATAGCCCCCACCCACTGTGGCTCAATTCTGGGCCTCTGGGAGCAGGGCAGGACTATGGCTCTCTTCTTCTTCCTCCCGAAAGTAGGCTGGCTTTCCCTGTGCACTAGGGGCCTGCTGCGCCTTCAGTGGACACGAGGCTACCATGTGGCTGATGCTTTGGCAGAAGTGGCACTTCTTGGGCTGGGATGGCAGCTTGCATTCCTTAGCATGGTGGTCTAGACCTCCACAGTTATAGCACCTGTCTCCTTTTGATCTGCGCTTCTGCATGTTCTTCCCCTTTGGCCGCCTCTCCCGATACAGAATACCCCACCAGGTCCAGTGACTGGGATAGATTCCAGGCTCTTGGCAGACTTCTTAAAGGTGAACTCAACTGCCTCACCCTCCTTCAGGCTCCGGAAGCCCTCCGTGTGCAGCTTACTCTGGTGCACAAAGACGTCCACAGGGGGGTCGAGCGTGACCCCAGCGCGGGCGGTCATGGACAGGAAGCCGAACCCCATGCGCACGTTGAACCACTTACAGATGCCGGCACAGATACAGCAGGTTGAACCACTTACAGATGCCGGCACAGATACAGGAGCAGCTGAGGCTTGTCCACAGCCTGGGCCGCATCCTACGGCACCTCCTCGGGCGCCTCCTCCGCCACCTTGGCGCAGCCACCTGCAAACTGCTGGTTGGACACGGAGCCCATGGTCATCGGCTGAGCCTGCGGCCCGCGGCCCCTGGCCCCTGCTCAGGCGGCTGCTGGCCCCAGAGAAGTCTGGAGGCAAAGTGCTAATATCTTTTTTTTTTATAGCATTGTAATTATTTATTTTGAATCTTTTTTTTCCATCAGACTTAAGTGCTCCTAAGAATGAGAACGATGTCTTATTTAGATTTGTATGTTTAATACCTAGCCCTGCCTTTGAAAGTACAAAAGATGTTTGAATGCATGAATTGGATCATGGAAACAATCAAACTCATTCGTTGGAAAGTAGTGTCTATTAATATTTTCTTTGAAAGTACTCTTCACATTATTAGTACTTATTTGATGTTTGTTTCTCCCATGAACTATTGTTCAGTACCCATTAAAAGTTGATGTACTTTAAAACAGTTCATTAGGAGCATCAGAAGAAAATCTACTTACTGTTTACTGGGTAAATTAAACTTGCTTTGCACTATTTACTTGACATGATCTATAATTGGCATCATGAACATGAATGGAGTATATTTAATTTCCTAATATAAGTGAGTTAAGTTAGGCCAAAGTAGCCATAAATAGGGTAGCCCTTAGAATTAGAGTAAGGTAGCCATTAGAATCATCTGGTAAGCTTTTAAAAAACATCAATGTCCAGGCCCTATTCCAGACCAATTAAAAACCTTCCCAGGCCAGGCACAGTGGCTCATGCCTATAATCCTAGAACTTTGGGAGGCCAAGGTGGAAGGATCATGTGAGGCCAGGAATTTGAGACCAGTCTGAACAAGAGCAAGACTCCATCTCTACAAAAAAATACAAAAATGAGCTGGGTGTGATGGCTCTCACCTATAGTCCCAGCTACTCTGGAGACTGAGACAAAACGATCTCTTGAGCCCAGGAGGCTGAGGTTGCAGTGAGCTATGATCACACCACTGTACTTGCGACAGAGTAAGACCCTGTTTCAAAACAAAACAAAAAAAAAAACAAACCCAGCCTTCCCAGTAAATAAAAAAAAAACCCAACCTTCCCAGGTGATTTTATTGTAAAGCAAGGGTTAAGAATCACTGAAGTCAGAGAGAGAATACAAGGATATGGATAAACAAGATTTGGGTCCAGTCCTGGCTTCTATTTACTAGTATTTTGTCAAGGATTTTTGCATCTATATTCGTAAGAGATACTCGTCTATAGTTTTGTTGAGATGTCTTTGTCTGGGTTTGGTATCAGAGTATAATACTAGATTCATAAAATGAGTTGGGAAGTGGTCCCTACTCTGTTTTCTAGAAGAGTTTGTGAAGGATTGGTGTTAATTCTTTTCTTAAGTATTTGGAGAAATTTATCAGTGAAGCCTCTGGACCTGGACTTTTCTTTGTTGGAAAATTGTCAATTACTATTTCAATCTCTTTACTTGTTATAGGTCTGTTGGGATTTTCTGTTTTTTCTTGAGTCAATTTCAATAAGTTATGCCTTTCTAGGAGTTTGTGCTCATTTCATCTAAGTTATTTAATTTGTTGACATAAACTTGTTTATAGTATTCCTCACAATCCTTTCATTTCTATAGGGTTTGTGCTAATGTCTCCTTTTGCATGTCTGGTTTTTGCATCTATTTTCTCTCTTTTCTTGATCAGTCTAGGGAAAGGTTGTCAGTTTTTGTTCTTTTCAAACAACACACTTTTGGTTCCATTGATTTTTCTCTGTTGTTTTTCTTTTCTCTGTATCATTACTTACCCCTTTAATTTCCTTTCTTCTTTGGGTCTTCCTTTGCTTTGGGTTTAATTTGCTCTTTTTCTAGCTTCTAAAAGTGAAGGCTTACAGGATGTACTTGAGATCTTTCTTCTTTTCTAATATTGGCATTTAAATCTATGAATTTCCTTCTAAGCACTGTTTTAGCTATATCCCATAAATTTTGGTGAATCATTAGTTTAAAATACTTTCTAATTTCCTTCATTATTTCTCTTTTGACCCTATGACTAAGAGTGTGTAGGACCAGCTGTGTCCTAGCATTTTGGGAGGCCGAGGCAGGAGGATTGCTTGCAGCCAGGAGTTGAGACCAGCCTGAGCAAGAGCAAGACCCCATCTCTACAAAAATAGAAAAATCAGTCAGGCATGGTGGCATGCGCCTGTAGTCCCAGCTACTTCTACTCGGGGGAATAAGGTAGGAGGATTGTTTGAGCCCAGGAGTTTGAGATTGCAGTGAGTTATGATGATACCACTGCACTGTGCAGCTCAGGCAACAAACAGAGTGAGACCCTGTCTCCAAAAAAAACCCAAAAACATTGTTTAATTTCTACATATTTAGGAATTTCCCAGATTTCCTTCCGTTGTTCTTTTGTAATTTATTAATAATTCCATTGGGATCAGAGAATTATTTTAATCCTTTTAGATGTACTGAAACTTGTACATCTAGTAAATCATCTCTCCTGGGGTATGCTACCTGTGGGCTTGGGAAGAATTTGTATTCTGCTGTTGTTGGCTGGAGTGTTCTATATGTGTTTGTTCTATTTGGTTGATGATGTTGTTCAAGTCTCATATATCCTTGTTGATTTCTGCCTAGTTGTTCTGCCCGTTATTGAGAGTGAGGTAGGTTGTGATTCTTGAGGAGATAAACTCAAATACTCCTTATGCTAAATCATCTAAATAAGCATCATGCAATTTAATTAAAATGTAGAAATCCTCTCGTATTAGTTTTATTTTAGGAATGCTAGAAATGGCATCTAATTTACTTTCTAGTATATTGGAAATAAAATATTTTAATATTTTAGTGTGAAGGATACTTTTAATTGTCATGAAAACTGATGCTTTCAAACTTGGTTCCAGCCAGACCAGTCTTTCAGTTGATTGTTTTTCGGTAACAGTTTCCTCCTCCGAAGTGTGAGAGCCTCCATAGGTCAGAGCCAAATATCTGAGTGGGGGAAGAGAAAAGATTTTTGAGGAGTATTTTTGTCTGCCTTTTGGTCTCCTCAAGCATAATGCACATCATTGATTTTCTAACACAGCAGTTTTTGACTAGCTTATAATTCCTAATGAAAGAACATTTCCTTTATTTGTCAACAAGTTTGTTTAGGAGCCTTTTCTAATAAATATTCTGAAAAGCTGTGGCCAGATTCATTGTCATTTGATTAAAAGTTTCATGAGAAAAAACTTGTCAGTATTCTTCAGTTAGGGCCAAGTTAATGGAATGTCCCTACAGTCTGAGAAACTTCTGTGAGAGGATTTACTGAGCAAAAGATGCTGTGGAGGGTTTTGGTTATTTTTGCTATCCTGTCATTCACATACTAACCCCCTCCCTATTTTTTTCTGCTTTTTTTAAAACTTAAAGTTTATCTCCTGATTTTAGAAGCCTTGTGGTAATCAATAAATGGATAGATAGGAACAACATACCAAACTGCACATTTCCCTTTCCCGTGAAATCCAGGACTAATGACCAGTGGAAGCCACATAGCTGGGCTTGAGAAAACTTTATTTCTTATTCCTATTTCTTTCCAGTCCTGATTGACTGTGCTGTTTTATGTGTCTAGTTCTTGGGCATTACCCCTTTAATGCCATCGACATGCTTCCATGGTCTTGCAGGGCAGAAATATATTAAGGTCACTTCTTCGTTTCGATTTCCCAAGTAGCCAGTTATTCAAATAGCAATTGAGGCTTTTGTTTGAGGCAGATGAAAAACCTGAGTATTTCCATGGAGAGTGGAAAAACCTGGGGTTTTTTACTTTATAGTTTGGTTTCTTTTCTTTTTATTCTAATTCTTTTCTGGCAGGCAGCTCAGTTGATTCACCATCCATCAGCTTTAAAGACATCTGTTCATGTATATATAGACTGTTCACATAGACCCAATTAGAAACATGACATATTAAATTTGTGGAATTTAATAACAAGTAGAGGTATAAAGACTTAAGGTTGTGTACAAATAGGTATTTTTGTTTAGTTTTTATTGACTTGGGAAGTGGGAGGAAATATAAATAGGGATGCACAGTGACAGAGATTATGTCAAATTCCTATTCTCTTGAATCACTCTAGACTAGTACTATCTGTGAAAGTAATAATTTGTTTTAGATATTTTAGTGAATGTGGTTGTGCATTAAATGTATGTCCTCTGAAATATTCTCCTGATTTGGGTAACTTCTGCAGTGAACACAGAACATACGGCTCTATGGTATTTACTGGAAGTGAGTTTGAAATGATTTCTTCTAAAATGAATAATCCTAAAGTCTGGAAATGTAAAGGCATTCTATTTAGAGTGCTTAGAATTAAGAGGGATTGAGACAGACTAAGGAAATGGAAACTTCATATAAACAGCCCTTTCTTTGTAGTTGAAATTCTAAGAAGGAGGATCACTGTAAAGCTACACAGCTAAGCAGATAAATTACAAAATAAAATGAAGTATAGGTTAGCTGCCATAATTCTGAGTTTACTGCTTTTTCCCCTTCTTGTAAACATTGTTAGAGTTAGCAGAAGAGGGTTATGCAGTGTATAAAACAACACATACCTACAGCCTACCTCAGGTTGTTACAGTAACCAAGATAATAGTGATATAGGGTAAATTCCATTATTTGAGTGGGGAACTTTGTCAGGTTTTAGATAAGCAGAGTTCAGAGTTTTAACTTCTGGGAGGGACAAGATAGAATTTTCAGATAACTGAACTTTAGTTTTAGAGATGAGAAAGGTTTATTAGATAAGCCTTCTTTGAATGGAACTGTGTATATGTGTATATATATACATCTGTGTATAAATATATGTATATATACACAATATACACATTTACTGTATTCATATATATGTGTGCAGCATGTGTTTGTATGTATATGTATATATAAAAACTGAATACGTAGGCCTTTACTGTGCTCTCCATAAGAATCTTGAATCAGAAATTTATTAAAGAACAAATGTGTTAGCTTTCATAGACTTACATTTTTATTTTCATGAAGGAAGAAATTTTTTTATCAAGAAGTTTGCATAATATCTCTTACGGTCCTATCCGTATATAGTTTACTTAAGAGGGCTACTGATTTATATTTCAAAATTATTTTTAGATAATAGCAAATGCTTTCATTAATTATTGTTTCTTTGAAGTCTTCAAATTTATTGAATTACAGTTTCCCTATTCTCTGAAATAAAATTAATTTGTTATATTTAATTGTTTTCTCATAGCTTATCTTACAGTGGGCCTTAGAAACATTATAAAAGATGACAAATATTTGCTCTTTTATCCCTTTTATACTTTATCCTGCTTGGTTGGCCCTCCCGTTTCTTCCCTACAAAGTGATGTATTGCATGCATATACTATGAAGTGCCCACACTTTAGAGTAACAGAGACCTGGGTATAAATCCTAGTTCCAGCACCTTTGAGCTGTATGACAGAAGGCAAATTTTAAAGGTCTAATCCTTAGTTTTCTCATCTGCAAAATGGAGATAATAGTTGTACCATCCTCACAGGGCTTTTTTTTAAAGGATTAAATGAGTTAAAAGCATGTCAGTAATTTAACACAGGGCCTGACATGTGGTAATACACTCAGTGCTCTTAACAATTATTATTTATATTTTATCAATGTAATTATTATTGCTTATCTATGGTTATAATTTATTCTGAGATCAAGTTCCTAGATTAAATTTGGTTTCGTTTACTGAAGTTCGTCATCTCAACTCCTTTGACCCTGGTCTGAACCATCCATTTTCCTCAGCCCTTTTTTCTATCTCACCGGAGAATGAGCCCAGGTGATCACAGTCCATGTCTATCACCTCAGAGCAGGCTTCCAGAAGATACTGAAGAAGTAAAGTAAGGAGCCCAGCTTCTAGAATCAGAACGCTTGGGTCCAAATCCTGTTCTACCTCTTGTTAGTGAGATTACCTTAGGTAAATTACTTAATCCCCCTGGGCCTCACTTCCCTTATCTGTCAAATGGGATTAATAATATCTATCTTCATATAGATGTTATGAAGGTTAAATGAGTTAAAAGTATGTAGAACAGTGTCTGGCACAGAGTACATGCTCAATAAATGTCAGTTACTAGTGTAGCTGTTGCTGTTTTTATCATTTAATTCTCCCAGGCTTTGTTTTCAACAATGTTAATTTGTAAAATAATAACCTCTTGTTTAGATTTCTCAGACCTATATATATCACCCAGTCAGTGGAGTTGAGATCCAGTTCAAGAAACAATTATTAAATGCCTACATATATTAAGTGCTGTAGGGGGGGCATTTATCAAAAAGATATATTCCCTGCTCTCCAGGAGTTTATAAACTGGTAGGAGAGATAAGATATGTTCAGGGGGTAACTATTATGCAGGGCAAAAATATTACTATCCTTTTTATAACATAAAAGGAAGCTTACAGAAGGTCTAGAGTAATTCTGAATGCTAGGGGGTGAGTTGGAAGTTCAGATGAAGAGAGCAGAAAGTTCATGATACTTGAAGAAGAGTAACTGGACAGCTTTGATGGGGATGACTTAGAATGAGAGAGACACAGCACAGATAAGGGCATACCAGGGAGCTACCACTGTAGCAGGGGAAAGTGGGGTGAGGTAAAATTGGTAAGAGAGGACTGTGAGGAGGTGGAGTTGAAGTTGGCTCAAACATTTTGATATTAGTTCTGGAGAGGATAATGATACCATTAAAAAGGATATCGGAAGCAGATTAGGTTTTTAGGAGAAAGACAAATTCTTTTTTGGATCTCCTGAATTTGAGATATAGGTAGGAGCCCTAGTTATGGTTTTGCCATTCTTGGAGGCCTCCCTAAAATCTGCTCTGTGGATGGAATAGTCAGATATTAAGACAGTATGATTCCCAGTAGATGGAGGTTTCTCTTGGATGTGACTTGCAGGGCCCCTACAATTGAAAACTTACTATGTAAGGAGACTTTCCTTGGCACATGGGATCCTCCTAATCCTCCTTCTCTGAACATTTTCTCACTAAGTCTCTGAATGACAGCTGTGCCATCATCATTCTGCATGGTGTATGGTTGTAACACCCTTTTGGTTTCATTGGCTTTTGAAATAGAGATGATTGGTTTTAACTTTAAAAAAATCCCTATTAAGTTGTTTGGTTAAGCAGTGTTGCCACAGTAGAAACAGGAGAAATACCCGTCATTCTCTTCTGGTCCGGATGTGCTTTGAGTCATCCTGCTTGGTTGTTTTACCTCAACAGAAAAAGGCTCTAAGTGAAGAGGAAGAAGAAGAAAAAGAGGTATATTAATGGTAAAATATTTTCTAGTGTAGAAAAATGCATTTCTTGGTGAAATAGCTATAATTTTTAGATACAAAAGAGAAGAGTATACAAACAACCAATACTTCCTGATCTGTGTGAGTAGCTGTTTCATTCACTATACTTACGGTGGTAAACATTTGTTAACAAAGTGTAGAGCATCTGGAAAACTTTTTCTGCTGGATGGTGGTCCTCATTATGATATTTTCTTTGAGTTTCGAATTGGTGTTTTTTAGTCTTAGTAGGAGGACCCAGTGTTGTAGGAGGTTTTGAGCAAGAGGCAAGACTCTGGTACTTTGTGGATTGTTATCGCCCTGCAAGACCCTTCGCAACTTCCTCTTGCCGCCCACAGCAGAATACGGAAACCCTGCTGTATCAGGCCACTTCTGCAATTACAGACAGTCGCAATTCAAGGGGATCCTTCTTTAACACTACATTTTTCTGTTTTTAAGACACATTTGAAAATGTGTCTTTTGAGGTGGAATACTCTACTGACTCTTCATCTGTCCTTTCTCTTTGCTGCCCTGCAGTGCTGCAGTTGAAGCTCCAGCAGCGCCGGACCCGGGAAGAACTGGTGAGCCAAGGGATCATGCCGCGTAAGTGTCTCTCTCTCTCAGCATTTGATAGAGTTGCTTTTAGGACATGGTTATGTGTACCCAGTATGCCATCGGAAATACAAGGACTACAGGTTTTGTTTTCCATTCTTTCTTTCTTGTGCTTTTCTAACTTCAGGGACTCTGAATTGCTAAATAGTTAAGATAACTAATTGATCAAGTTCAGTGAAACAAACAACATTAGGTTTAAAGCTTACCATTGAATCATCCTTAGCTTTGGAATTGCACCTTTAAAAGGGTTGCCCAGCCCTGTACACTTCCATGTATAGGAGGGGCAGATCTTGAGCTGGAGGGTGCGGTATTGTGATGAGGAACCCACTTCTTGTATATGCTTTGCCTTTGTGTTCAGGTTCTTAGGAAGAGAAACCTCTTTACCATCTGGTATTTTGAATCAACCACAGTTTTCTTTAGAGTGAGGTCCTCAGATATCCTAAGTCTGGCATGGGTGTGAACATGACTGAGTGGAGTAGTTCACAGTGCTGGGCTCAGTAGGTGCAGAACTGCATCCCTTAGGGTAGAAATGAAACCAAACCTTGGAATCTGTTAGAAGTAAGAAAATTTGCTTTTAATACTAACAGCATTATAAAGGGAGTAGAAGCTAGAGCCAACAAGATATTGCTCTTTCTGACATTTCTTTTTTAAGTTATTATCAGAGAACATAGGCTCTCCCTCTTTTCTGTTTGTATGTTATCGCCAGTTGAATATGCTCTAATGAAGTTTAAAAAATGTCTTACAACTACTTGTGGCTTTGTAATGGGAGAACTGATGTTTTTTCACTTTAACTCAATACCTGCTGACCTACTGCCACCATATTTTCCTTTCATTCACTCATTCATTCAGAATATTTGAGTACCTAATATGTACCAGTTGATACAGCAAGATAAATCTGGTTCCTGCTGTCAGATTTATATTTAGAAGGGCAAGATTGGTAATAAACAAGGAGAAAAATAAATAAGATAATTTCAGAGCATGGTAAGTGCTGTCAAGTAAACAAACTAGTTGGTGTGTTAACAAGTAACAGGAATAAGATGGGGTCACTTTGGATAAGATGGTGAAGGAAGGCCTCCCTGAAGAGGAAATATTTGAGATGAGATCTAAAGGGTGAGATGGAGCCAGCCATTCAGAAAGCAGGGAGAGGGCTCAAGGGTGAAAAAGAAAACCTAAGGGCCTGGTGCAGGTGAGAGCTTGACATGTTTAAAGAGCACCAAGGAAGCCAATGTGGCTGGAGCAATGGTGGAAGGGGGGAGTGTGGGGTAAGTGAAGACGGGCAAGATCCCTTTCACCAAAGACATCATGTATTTAGTGTCTACTTTGTGCCCAGGGGAGTCCTGGATGCTGTAAAGATTAAAGAAATAAGAGGCAGGGTACCTGCCTTCAAGACATTGAACAGCCACAATTTGGGTAGCCAAAATTTACCCATACACAAAATAAAGAGCAGGTGAATGCTGACTGTAATTACAGTACTAGTTCTGAGAGCATAATGCTACTTCTCAGGATTTGTAATATGTTCAGGATCTAAAAGCCACGCACAGGGTGAGTGTCTTTCATTCTTTTTCCTGTCTTTCATTTAATAGCAGGGACTAGTAGAGATTGTCATTTAACAGGATTTATCAATTACAGTCTCCTTGCTTAGCATTTTTTGTAGTATTCCATGTTGTTAAAACAAATGATGCTTCAGTTATTGTAGTTATCTACTTATGTGCCTGTATTTCCAACTAGACCCCAAACTCCTTGAAGAAGTATCTTATTTATATTTCTGTCCTCAGTGCCTGGCGCTGAATGATTGAAAACAGCCAGTTGTAAAGTGCCACTTGTGCTTGTGTGTATGAGAAAGACAGACAGACAGAAACTGATACCAGTCTGTTTCAAACCTTTAGGAATTCTGGGCACAGAATTTGAAATGCTTTCATTCTGTCAGAAGCCCAGATTCTAAAATTCTTCTGAATATCTAGTTGTATACTTTGGGCTGTTCTCTGTATTTGTGAAGTGAGAATAATTGCCTTTCCTGTAGGAACAGAAATGACCTGCTTCTATGAGAATATTGCATTTTCCCATCTACCAAGAGCCACCCGCCTTCAGCTATGGACACAGTCTTGTTATTCTGCTTTCCTAGTGAAAGTAGGTTGTAAACTCTTAGATTCTGAAAGAGAATGTTGAGGCCTAGGAGTAGTTTCAAGTGTGAATTCCCTGCTCATCCATGTACCTGTTGATATATGGATAGATGAGGCTCATTTTTTTTGCCAGCCCCACTACAGGTGAGTGACCCTCCCTCATCACCACCCTGTGTCCCCTCACTCCTGTTGTAATTTCCAGCACCCTCTGCCTCCCTGACACCCCTTCACCCTGCTGTCTTCCACTAGCCTCCACTCCATGTCTTTTAAAGAAAATGTGAGAAGTGCTGGGGGAAAATTATAAATAGCATATTTGGAGACCTGAAAAAGTCACATCTCATTTGAAGTGCTTTCTTCCATTCCCATTCTGTTGGGAGTTTCTGAAAAGAGCCCTTGTGTTAATATTTAAGTTTGTTGTACAACTTAGGATGTAGGGAGGGCCCTCAAGCTAGGGAAAAAAACAAGATAGTAATGGCTATATTTTATCTCATCATCTCTGGTTTGTACCTTTTATCAAATTCTTCTCATTCCAGTTTTTTCTAGCTCTGGGAAGGAAAAAACCCATCCACCTCATTTCCCAGAACACTCACACACAGTTGCCATGTAGGACTGGCTGTCAGTACTGACATCATATCTGTAGGACCCAATGTGCTTCAGTGGCTCCCTTCCCTTCAGGGTTGTTCACGTTTCTGTATATTATTGAAAGTTGGGTTGTGGACTTTCCATAAAGTTTAAAACAGAGGTCCCCAACCTATTTGGCACCAGGGACCAGTTTAATGGAAGACCATTTTTCCAGTGGGCGGGGGAGGCAGAGCTCAGGTGGTGATGCGGGCGATGGGGAGTGGCTGTAAATATGCTTGCTCAGTCGCCGCTCACCTCGTGCTGTGTGGTCCCTGGTTCCTAAGTTTCATCGAAGACAATTTTTCCATGGGTGGGGGAGGGGGAAAAGCAGAGCTCTGCGGCCCAGTCCCTAACAGGCCATGGACTGGTACTGGTCTGTGGCCCAGGGGTTAAGGACCACAGGTTTAGAGGATTAAAGAGTTCCCCAGTTCTCACATTGCTCTTTCTTTACTGCTTGCTTGATATGCTCTGTTCATGGCATCTTAACTGTAGGGTATAGAATTTGAACAGAATCATTTCCCAGTATCCTTTATTATTCTCACTATGTAAACATATATTTCGAATTTAACACCGCTTAAACTCTGCCACATACAGAGGCTCACATAGTCCAGGCCCTGAACTTTCACTAATGATGTCTGAAGCTTCGAAATGTCTTGAGTGAGAGGAAAGATGGCACAGATAGGGAGCTAGTCTTCAAGTCCAAGGGTTAAGACCAAGAATGCTGCTGTATCCAGGATGATAACTCGCAGAGGAAAAGGATCAGGGAGAAGGATCACGTGTGGTACACTCTGTTCTCAAACAAAGCTTCCCCCGCAGCCTTTCTCTTTGACATTTAAAGGTGTACAAGGTCATAATGTTAAGGTGAAAATTAAGAAAAATGTTCTGGCAGTGAGAGCTGTTACAGAGAAATAACCTTTTAAAGGAAAACAGGGAAGTTCTCCTGACCCAGATAAATGAGGAATAAGTCTCCTGTAATCTTTCTGGATGTGAGAGAATCCCGTTTGTCTCTTCCTTCTCAGCCTTTTGTTATTTCATTGAGAATCCTTGAAAAAAAGCATGGAGTAGCATGTTTCTAGTGCTACAGTTAACCTCAAACCATTCATTTTCCCATGTGCAAGTAGTATAAAAACTTTGGTATCTTAGCAAGCACTTGAAGAAATAATTATGCTCTGTCTTCTTCAGTGAGCTTGTTTTTTTTTCATTTTAAATGGCATTTCTGTGCATCCAGAACAGAGTTGAGAAATTTCTTCTTATCTTGGAGAAAAGGTTTTTATTTTTCAATGCTTGGAAGTGTCAGGGTTGATCACTATGATCCATCCCTTTTCCCCTGAAGCTAAAATTCTTCTTAACAATGTTTTTGTTACTCATAACTTGAAAATCATTACTTACATTATTCTTCACTGAAAGGTATAACCTAAGTTTCAAAATTCTTTTTCCCGAGTACATGTGAATCAAATCCATTTTGGTAAAGCTTTTTTAAAACTAAATTAAAAAAAATGAATTTAGGTCATCAATCACAAATGAGATGTTCAGGATTTAGTAACCGATACACAGAATCTAGTATCCTAGGCTATCACAGTTTGTGCAGAGATGATAATAGAAATCAAAGAATACAGGGACTACAATTTCTTTTATGATAGACTGAGCAGATATATTAATAGCAATGATAATATAATAAAGATATAAAATGAGCAAAACCCCCTAAATCTTTAAAAAATAGGCTTTATTTTTTAGAGAAGTTCTAGGTTCACAGCAAAATTGAGCAGAAGATACAGAAAATTTCCATATACCCCCTGTTAAAAATTATGTATAATTTTTAGGTTTTTAGTTTTTATAATCCTTGGGAAGATAAACCAACTTCCTGAAGTTTCAGAGTTTCTTGTAATAAGAAAAGGGATATGATTTAATATTGTCACTATTAGGCCATCTTTATTAAATACTGGGATGCTGTGATATCTTTCTTTCAAGTTACTATGAATTCAAAAGAACTACCTTCTAGACCAGTCCCATCCAATGGCACTTTACGCAATGGTAGAAATATTCTATAACACTAGCCACTAGCTACGTGTGCTGTGGGGCACTTAAAATGTGGCACGTTTGAGTTGAACTAAAATTTTAATTTAAATGTTTAATTTAATATTAATTAATTTAAATTTAAATAGTCCCATGTGGTTAGTGGTTATTGTATTAGTGGAGTTTTACATCTTACTCTGTTACTTAGGAATTAGGTAACTTTAGGCAACTCAATAACTTTCCTGAACTCAACTTCCACTGTTATAAAACAGGGATAACAGCCCATCTCGCGGGTTACCCACAGAGTAGTAACTTAACTACACAGTTAGTTTGGAGAACAAATGTAGGCATTATTATTCTCATTTAAGAATGAGAAGAACATTAGCTTGGACCTATCATCTTGTGAATCTGAAAGTGGTTTTTAGTATATATCTGTCTAATTAAGGTCTGTCAAAACTAGGGCTTAGGAAAAAGAACTATTTTCAATAAATAAAATCCTTCCTAATTTTACTTTCCTTCCTACCAGTGGATTAAAAAATAGTTGCTATAAATTGTTAGAAGTTAAAGAACCACTAGCCCAACTTGGTACTCTGTTAAAATCATTCACCATTTGGTCATATATTAGTAGGACTATCATTTTATTAGCTTGCCAGCTCTCTGGTAGTGGATGTTTCTTTTTAACCTCTTTCTCTTAAAACCAAAAGAAAAAACACATTGTTGTGTTGGAAATAATGTTTTTTAATTTCTAGGCAACTTGCTAAGAGACAGAAATGTTCATCAGTGAGGACACAGTATTGATTCCAGGGCAGATGAGGGTCTGGTTTGAGAGTGATCTGCCCCTTCCCCCTTTTTTCCTTATAAAATTGTAGGTTTTAAGGAAATGTCATTTGTTTGCTGTTAAGTGAAGTGTTACACTATCAGGGACATTATGTCCCAAGGGGTACTTCATATATGAGTGAGTTTGGGTGGGAGTTAGGATAAGGGTAGATCCTGGTCTCTCTGGGGCTTAATCATCTCCTGTTTACTCTAGTCCATTTGGAAGTTGTTAGAAGCTCTGTGTGATAGTCTCTGAATTGCTGTCTTGTGAGCCAAAGAAGTTTGGCCAAGATCCAACCAGTAGGAGCTCGGAACAGGCCTCCCCCAAGCCCTACAGTTGGCCCACTACCCCAGTCTGGTCACCACTGTGGATATCCCTCAGCTCAGTTGTGGGGCATGTGGGTGCAACCTATGTGGCTTTTTCAGATACAGAGATAGCTTTGGATGTAAGAGACAGTTTTCCCTTCCTGCCCCCCCCCACCTCCCGCCACCTCCTTCATGAGTTGGTGTATCTTCACCACAGGAATATGACCATTTAACTGTAGTTGAATCCCTGGTTTAAATGGCATTTGATAAACACCATAGGGAAACATGTGCTCCAGGAGTGAAGCTAACCTGATTCCTAGATTTGAAGCTGAGAGAAAGTTGTGTTAGGTATGTGGCCTCAGTAATCTTCTCTTTTATCCCAGGAGAAAACCAACTGGGCACATCACTCCCAGGTGTTTTATATTGCATTTATGATAGATGTCTGCATCCTCATTTCTCTTTCTGTTGTTGTAAGGTGTATTTCTATATCAGTGATCAGTGACTAGCATGGAACCTCCTTGGCCAGTTGCTAACAAATACTAAAATAGTATTGTGGAATGAGTTGTGTGTTCATTTTCTGAGTGTATTCATTGTTGAATCCAAAGAGTCCATCAGTGAGCTTTGTTGAACAGGCCATAGAAAGTAGTTATCTTCTTTTTTTTCTTTTTTTTTGAGACAGAGTCTCACTTGGTTGCCCCGGCTAGAATGCCGTGGCGTCAGCCTAGTGCACAGCAACCTCAAACTCCTGGGCTCAAGCAATCCTCCTGCCTCAGCCTCCCGG
>VBSM01003169.1:30790007-30800883 GCA_008086735.1 Cheirogaleus medius | reverse complement strand
GTATAAATTTAAAGGATACAAGTGCAATTTTGTTACATGGATATATTGTTATAGTGGTGAGGTCTGTCTGTGCTTTTAATGTACCCATCACCCAAATAAGGTACATTGTACCCGTTTAAGTAATTTCTCATCATCCACCACTGAAAGTAGTCTTCTTGATATGAGTTGTTTTGTTTGTTTGTTTGTCTGTCTCTTAAACAATCTGTTGCTCAGGCTGGATCACTGCAGCCTGGGCTCAAGTGATCTTCCTGCCTCAGCCTCCTGAGTTAGCTATGACTACAGGTGTGTACCACCGCACCTAGGTAATTTTTTTTATTTTTTGTAGAGACATGCTCTCACTGTTACTGCACTTAGTCTTGAACTCCTGGCCTCAAGCAATCCTCCTGCCTCGGCCTCCCAAAGCGTCTGAGATTACAGGCAGTGAGGCCAGGCCCAGCTGATATTGATACAATTCTTGATACAAATATCTAAAAAGTACAGTAGATATTATATTTCATTTAATAATTGCTTCTTGAAGAATCTGAGATATTCAAGGCCAACTTCTTTTCAAGATAATAAATGAAGTAGAAAAGGTTATAAAGTCACTTGTTTGTGCTACTCACTGATTTTATCCAAACAATACAAGTCCTAAAGAATCACATGCCCAAAGGGAGCCCTGATAGTAGTGAAGATTTACAGTTCTTCAGCATAGTGGGATGTTATTTGAAGAAGGGCAAAGGTGATTTGGTGCTTGTGTGTAAATAGATCACTTAGGCATATTGATTATGGGGCCTTCAAAAAGAGAAGCCTGGACAGTCAAGTTCAAAATGTCTGTCTCCTAATATTTTAACCTTTTGGAGTTCACTGTATCTGTTGACACTTATGCTATACAAGATTGTTTGCTCACCTCTCCCAGTCTTGAGCCTATTTTACCATCGGTGAGTCAAGAGTGGGAGACTCCGGAGCAGCTTGCATTTCTGGGAAGGAGATTTAGCATTCTTAAGTCTCCACTTCTTACATTCATTCTTGTTAGTTGGCCTTCCTGCTGGTTTGGGTGGGGGTGACAGCCCAGGTGCCAATACAGGGGTGGTGGCAGGCCTGCATACCAAAACAGGATGTGTATAAAGAGCATTTTATGACTGTTGGTTTGAATCCTTGCTTGCCCCAAAATGTGTGGTCCCCTTCTCAATGCCGCCACCAAAGTTCTTTCTTTGGTTCATATGAACTTAGTTCTGGTTCTTACTGTCATGGTCAGTCCCTGGAACTGTTGACACAACTCTTTGTTGCAGGATATTTTTGTAGGCATTTTAGCGTGTCAGCTAAAAACAGGAAGACAAAAAATGAAAGTGAAGCCCAGTTAGCTCTCAGCATTTGACTCTACACACATGCTGTTTATTTTAGAAGGAAGATGATACAGAAAAAAAGTTAGTGCAGTAACATTGCCTTAAGCTTAACATAGATTCTAGCAGATGGCAAAGCACTTTCACTTTTGCTAATAATCACCCAGTGCTGTAGTTAGCATTTACAGATGAGGATACTGAACCTTAGAGGGGTCATGTCATTTGCCCTAGGTCACACTGCCACTGAAAGACAGGCAGATCCAGCCTAGGATTTCTGGCTCCAAACCCTGTACTAATTCCTGAAGGTCACAGTTTATAGTGGTTCTTGTCCACATGGGAATTTTGTGATGATAGCCTACTATGCTTTCACCATAATTTCAACTTTGAAAATTGAAATAGCATCAGATCAGGACCTGTAGTTGGTGAGGTTAGGTAAAAGGTGGTGGAGTTGGGAGTAATGCATCATTTTTAAGCCCTCCAGTAAAATTGCTTCCAGGTTGCTGCTCATGTCTACTACTTGTGAGGTGTGAAGGCAGTGGGCATCTTTCCACTTCCGTCATAATAACCTTTGGTTAAATCACAGGTTCTTGATTTCTTTTGTGCCATTAATTGTCCTTGGAGAATCTTGCGTGTCTTCTCTCTAATCAGTTGCCCCAGCAAGCACCCAAAATTCAGCACACAATTTCCAGGGATTTATAGTTACTCTAAAGCTGGTACAGCATGTGCCAGGTTAAGAACCTCCACTCTGCCTGGATGTCGAACCCTAAGAAAAATCCATCTGCCTAATGTTGGAGTCAACCCTTACACAGCGGTGACATAGCCGGCCTCTGTGCTGTTGAGAAAATTTATTAAGTCCTTGTTTACTAAGTGTACTTTTTAATCAGCACCTATGGTGGAGAGTGAGCAAATAAAATTCTTACTTTCTCACCTCTTCTTTGTCTTATGGACTAGGGAAGCAATGGTTTTCAAATTTAGTGGCACCAGCGTCACTCAAAGAGCTTACTAAAGATTAAAATACTTGAGGCCTAGGAATCTGCATTCCAGAGAGATTCTTGTACTTCAGAGACATTCTTCATGCAAATGGTTCTTGAGCCACACTTGAAGAAACACTGGGCCAAGGGTTGTTGGCATCATCCCCTTTTCATTTTTAGTATGGTGTGGAATATTGTTATTCTCCCAGGAGTTCTCAAGTCGAGGTTTGCCTTGTCCACATGATTCAAGATTGATGGCAGATTTCAAAGATAGATGAGTGTGCTGCATGTAAGATAATTGGGTACAGACAACTTATGAACCCCTGTCTCCTGTGCTGGGAAAAGCCTGACTCACTTGCCTCTCTTGTGGCCCTGCACCATGTCAGTGGTCAGTTTTGGCAAATCAGTAAACTGCCTAGAGCTGTGTGACAAACTCTTAGCTAGGACCAGGCAGTGTGACAAAAGGCTCAGTTAACTTTGGATGGAGTTTGATTATACAGTGACTCCCTTTTCTGCTATATTGGCCCCTTCAAGAGAGGGCTGGAGGGAAAACGAATAGGAGAACATGTGCCCCCTTGACATTTTCTAAGGTTACATCTGAAGCCCTCCCTTCTGTCCCATTGCCAATGTTAGAGAAAATGACAAGGCAACTTTATTTCCAAAGGAATAGCCAGGAAAAAAGGGCAAAATGTAAAAAATCTGATTAAAATCTTTTTTTTTTTTGTAACTATCACACAATTTGGTGGGGGGGGGCAGGGAAGATGCTTGTTCAGGGAAGTGTCTATTCTATTCCTCTCCCCTCATCTCTCCCCATCTCCCTCTCCTGCCTGATCTGAATTTTGGAATCAGAAGAATCTAGAGTCTAGTCTTTATTCTGCAGTTGATTAGAAACTGATCTCAGGCAAGTCATTTCTCAACTATAAAATATGGAAAGTAATAGGTACCAAGAAACCCAAGTATGGTAATTCCTAACATATTATGCAGATATCAGAGGGAAAACAAAGAGACCATTTGCAGCAAATCTTTTTATTTATGTTACCCTTGGAATCCTCTTTGTCAGTGTCCAGGCTCACAGGCACCATCCTACTTTATTTCTTCTCCTCATTTTATTTCCTCTAGTGCCCCTTGAGAACAGAACAAAATCCGGAATCTTACAATGCTCTTTGTAGCTTTGTCTCTCACTGCATCTCCATCCACTCTTTTCCTTGTTCACCCTATACTGCCACCCTGGCCTCCTTCGTGTCCCTCTGTCACTCAGGGTCTTTGCACTTCCTATTCTGCTTGCCTGGAAGGCTCTTCCCCAAGTGGCTATTGGGCTTTCTCCCTTCCTTTAGGTCTCTGCTCAAATGTCACCTTGTCAGAAAGTCTTTCCCTGATCACTCTGTATAAAATGGCTTCACCTTTCACTCTATCACCCATACCCTGCTTTATATTTCTTCGTAGTATATACTACCTCCTACTGGGTTACATGCTTATTTGTTTTATGTGTGTCTTTCTTCACTCGAGTGTAAGCTCCTCAAAAGCATGGAAATCCCAGCACCAAAACGGGGTTTGACACATGAGCTCTCAAATATTTGTTAGAAGAATGAGTGAGTAATAAACTCTTAGCACTTCTCTAATCTCTTAGGGACTCATACCACTGACTCGACTTTCTCCCCTCTATTCACTCCTCAATCTGTTGCAGTAAGTTTCTGCCTCCACCAGCCCACTGGCATAGCTCTGAGACCACTGGCTGTGTCGTAAGTAGAGTAACCCTCTGGAAACTTTGCAACCGTTATATTACCTGACTTCCTCACTGTTAGTTAACATCTCTCTCTTTCTACCTACACCCTTCTTGAGGAAGCTTACTCCAGATAACAGCTTTGTTTCATCCTCTCCTGCCTCTGTGACCCTCTTTAGATTCCTTTGGTAGGTTTTCCTCATCTCCTACCCTAGTATTCTGGGGTTCTCTGAGGTTCAGCCTTGGGAGTGGTTTTCTTCTATCTCTACATATCATATTGTATCATCTCTAGGTGTTGTCATCTTTAATAGGTTTTCTTTCCTACACACACACACACACACACACACACGTAGTATTAGGAAGTTTTGATACACAGATACATACCCTACTTGGATATCTCTTAATAGAATATCTCACTATCACCTCATATTCAGCATGTCCAAAACTGAGCAGAGTCTCTGCCCTCCTGCCCCTAGCTTATTCTCCCTAAATCCCCTGTCTGAGGGTATTAATGGCACAACCATTCATTCATACTCCATTTTGTTCTTCTAAATGGCCTCCTGATCACTACTAGAGTAATTGTGTAAAAATGTGATTCTCGCTATTTTGCAATTCAACTTACAAAAATCAGTTCAGACAAGGATCATCAATAGATGCTAGAACCATTAGGTAATTGGTTTTGGGGGAACAGGATTTTCACATGGCCTTAAAATGTTACCCCACAGATTACATATAAATTACAAACAGGGAAATGCTACCTTTAAGGTGGAGAGATCTGGTGCCACCTTTCAAACTTTTAGCACAGTGGTTATACAGGCTGATATCATATGTCTCTTGATATTAATAAATACATATTACCTATGTAGTCTTCTTGCCAGAAATATTTAACATAAATCTAATTGTGAGGAAACGAATTCAGAATATAGAACATTGTGCAAAACAACTGGCTTGGATATTTAAAACAAGTAAGTGTCATGAAAACAAAAAAGACAGGGGTTCTGTTCTAGATTGTGACAAAGGAAACAATAACCAAATGCAGTGCATGATTCTTGATTCAGTCTTGGATTGGGGGAAAATCCAAATAGTTATAAAAGACATTTTGGGGGGCAATTAAAGAAATTCAAATATGGATTATATTATTGCATTAATGTTAATTTTCACAGGTGTGAATTAAAGTATCTTAGTTATATAAGAGAAAGTCCTTATTCTGAGGACACTTACGCACACTGAAGAATTTAGGGATAAAATGTCATGATGTTACCTGCAACTAACTTTGAGGTGATTCTACAAACCAAAAAAATTGATTTTTTAAGTGTGTGTGTATGAGAGAGAGGGAAATTTGGCTAAAAGATAACTGGTGAATCTAGGTCAAAGTTATAAGGCTGTTCATTATTTGTTCTTTCATTGTTTTTATAGGTTTGAAAAATTCAAAATTAAAAGGGGAGAGCAAAGGAAAGGGGGCCATGTGAGTGCAGACAAGGGGGTGGGGGCGAAATGAACACATGGCAATTACCAGGCGTGTTTCTATTCATTTTATATTTTAAATGTAAAACGTCAAGTTAGAAACAACTGCCTCTCCCCCTCCATGCAGCTCTGATGGCCTCACTCCCCCTGGTTAATGTTGTGGCTACACATTGATCTCAGGATACAATCCTTAATAACACTTGGAAAATAATTGTGCCACTTCCTTCTGTTGTCTGTGGTTTCTGGTGAGAAATATACTGTCATTCAAATTAGTTTTTTTCTAGCTGCTTTCAAGATTTTTTTCTTTCTGTTTAGTTCTCAAAGTTTAATTGTGATGTATCTTGGCACAAATTTTTTATTTTAAGGTTGTCTTCATTTGGGGTTTACTCAGCCTGTTGAATCTGTAGACTTAGGTCTCTTTCCAAATTTTGAAAGTTTTCAGCCATTATTTAAGTACTTTTTCAATCTCATTCTCTTTTTCCTCTCCTTCAGGACTTTGGTGACATGATGTTAGATTTTGTTTTAAAGTCCCACAGGTTCCTGGGACTCTGTTCATTTTTTTTCCAGTCTATTTTCTTTCTGTTGTTCAAATTATTCTATCTTCCAGTTCCCTGGTTCATTCCTTTGTCTTCTCCATTTCTGCTGTTGAGCCCACCCCCTGAGCTTTTAATTTTAATTATTATGTTTTTTGTTTATAAAATTTTCATTTGTTCTTCTTTATATCTTCCGTTTCTTTGCTGAGACTTTCTAAGACAGGGTCACCCCGGTTGGAGTGTGGTGACAATTCATAGCTCATTGTAACCTTGAACTCATGGGCTCAGGTGATCCTCCTGCCCCAGCCTCCTGAGTAGCTAGGACCATAGGCATGCACCACCATACCCAGCTAATTATTAAAATTTTTTGTAGAGATGGGGTCTTGCTATGTTGCCCAGGCTGGTCTCGAGCTCCTGGCCTCAAGTGATCCTCCCACCTCAGCCTCCAAAAGTGCTGGGATTACAGGCATGAGCCACCACACCCAGCCCATTGAAGCATTTTTTATCATGGCTGCTTCAAAATCTTTATCAGTTAATTCTTGCATCTGTGATCTTGGTATTAGATTTTTGGTTTTCTTTTTTTTCAGTGTGAGATCTTCCTGGTTCTTGGTGTGTTGATTTTTTTATTGAAACCTGGACATTTATATAATATCTTTTAAGTCTCTGCATTTTATTTCTTCTGTTTTAGCTGGCTTTCTCTTGACACTGCTCCCATAGGGAAAGGTGGGAATAGTGCCACCTCGCTATGACCATATGGAGGTAGAAGTCCAAGTTCCCTATTTGGCAGCCATTGACATCTAAGTTGGTGGTGGGAAAAGGACTTTTCATTGGGGACAAGAGTTCCAGCTCCCCATGTGGTCTGTGCTGACATTGTGTGGGGGTGACCTTGTTACCACTGGACAGTGGTGAAAGTTCTGGCTCTCCACCAGCCCTCCTCTGACATCACCCAGTGAGGAGGGAAAGGAGCGCCTCATTAATGCTAAGTAGGGATGTGAGTCCAGACAGCCCATTTGGTCTCCACTTACACTGTTGGGGGTGTGTTTGTTACTGGCTGATGAGAATGAAAGCCCCCCGCTTCCTACTTGGCCCTCTCTGACACCACACCAGCAGGGGTGTTGGGGCACCTCATTACAACTTTGTGAGGGTGGAAGTCTAGACTCCCAACTTGGCCTTTATGGGGAGTCAGGGGTGTGAGGCCACTGTTTTTTTCCTGTGGTGTTTAGAGCGATTATTGTCTGAAAGTCTTTCATCTTGCTAGGCTGCCCTTTCCTGGTCCTTTGGCTAGAGAGAGCACATTTTATTGGGACTTCTTTTGTCTGTACCCATTGGCATTTCCAGGTTGCCAGCTTCTTAAGCTCAAAGTTGGGAATATATGAAGACCAAAAAAAAAACCTCCAGGGAACTTGCTACTATGTCATTCCTTGGGTGCCAAAGTCCCTAGCCAATCTGCCTCCTTCTCTCTACCTTTCAGAATCTACTTTTGTTTGTTTTATATAGAATGTCTAGAGTTTTAACTTGTACTTAGTGGGAAGACACAGAAAAATATGTCTACCCCATCTTCCCTGAAGCAGAAGTCCCTACAGTAGCACAGAAAAGTTCTTCATGGACTGGGTCCTGCCAAACCTTCCAGCCACATCATCCCCACGTGAACTCCTTGGTCCAACCATATCAAAGTTCTTGGAGTTTCTTAAAATTGCCTTGTTCTTTTATATCTTCATATTTGTGCTCTTGCTCTTCCTTGGCCTCTGATGATCTCCCCACTCTTCCTTGTCTGCCTGTGGTGCTCGTATTTGCTTCATTTGACCTTTTCTCTGTAATATCTTCCTGGACAGTTCACACACTTTTCCTGGGGGCTCATTTTGCCTCTTCTGTCCTTTGTTGCACCTCAGATTACCTCTACTATTGTACTTCCATCTTGGATCATAACTATTTGTCCCTTTGCCCTTCAAACCATGAGCTCTCATTGAGGGCTGGGACCTCATCTTTTTATCCTTGTCCTAAATAACTGGCATAGTACTTACTTGAGAGTTGCTTATTGGATAGATAGAAGGACGGATATATAATGTTTCTGGTTTCCTACCCAGTTTGTTATATGTATTTCTTCCCATACATGCAGCCCCCACTGATGCACTCTGTATATGCCTGCTGCTTCCACGGTGGAAAAAGAAACCCAACAGACTTGCCTGAAAGAAGGGCTGCTTAGATTGCTCTACTCCAGTGACATCTGTTAACTGTATTATGTTCATAGCCTTTGAGTTCCTCTGAATTTGGAATTGTTGGTGAGCTTCTGGCATATTATCTAGGATGGGAACCATTTTTTTTTTATGACAGCATCTAATAAAGTGGCATTTAGACCCGGACACCTAATATATATTCCTTAATGATAACGATAAGGAAATGAGGCTTGATGATGAATTGCTGTCATTCCCTGCTGAGAGGCATTTCCAGAATTGCTTTGTGGATCCTAGAGAACTCACTTGCCTGCATGTTTAAGTAAATCTGGAGCTGGTGAGGGGAAAGTGCTGATTTGATGTCCTAAATTACTGAGACAGATTGGTTTTTAAGGGTCCTCATGCTTACTCTTTAGTGCCAGATTAAATCAAGACCAGTCTGGCCCCAGGGCCCCTGCACTGTCAGCATAAATGCATGCAGACACACACTAAGGATAGCATTGAGTTCCCCCTTTTAAATGGATGCCAATATATTTTTAAGAAGAAAATGGAAATAGTTTTTCTGTTTTTATTCATAAGTGACCTCATTTAATTAAGACAGCAAGTGGGCCAGGGGAGAGAGGAAATGGGTGTTGGAGAGTAGGAACAGAATATTCATTGGTAGTTATAACCAGCCAGGGGCCGGACCCACATCTAGAACTGAAACTGTGATTAAGAATGCCACACCTCTTGGCCACTTCTGTTCATTTGATTTCTATGGGGGCCTTGGTTATTTTTCCTTTCAGTATGTGCTGCAAACTTCCCTTTGTTCACACAAAGCAATACAAGAAGAGCTCTAATGGAACCAGCTACCAGGGGTGGCAGAAAGGGATCAAGAACTGACTGACCTCTGACACTAAAACTGTATATTCTTATAAACAACACACATAGATTGTGTTTGCATCGGTCTTCAGGAGCTTCTCTTTCCAAAGACTGCCTTCTAGGAGTTTCTGGGAAAATGTGGGGTTTTTTGTTTGTTTGTTTGTTTGTTTTTTGAGACAGGGTCTTGCTCTGTTGCCCAGGCTAGAGTGCAGTGGCATCATCATAGTTCACTGCAACCTCAAACTCCTGAAGTCAGGCAGTCCTCCTGCCTCAGCTTCCTGAGTAGCTGGGACTACAGGAACACATCACCACACCCAGCTAAGTTTTCTATTTTTGGTAGAGAGGAGGTCTCACCATGTTTCTCAGGGTGGTCTTGAACCCGCCTCAAACGATCTTCCCACCTTGGCCTCCCAGAGTGCTAGGATTAAAAGTGTGACCACCATGCCTGGCTGCAAATTTGATTTTGAGTCAGTAATATCCTGGTTCCTCCTGGCAAAGCTGTTAAGGCAGCCGGGAAGGGGGAGATAGAGTCCAATATGAATGCAGCCCTCCTAGATGGACACATATTTTATGGGTTAACTTTGAGTCTTTGGTTTTTTTCCACAACTAGCAGAGGCCTAAGCTTTGAAGCCTATTTTCTGCTTTGCTCTGCTCCCTTGTGTCTCATGGAAGCTTGAGGTGATTTTGACTCCTCATTGTCATTTGCTCCTACATCAAGAAGGCCCAGGGCTTCATTCCTACATCTCCTTCACTAGGCTCCCCTCCACAGCGTGGCTTTTAACAAAGCTCGCTGGACACACAGGGATTGCCCTCCCGACCTCAAACCCCAGTGCACCAAGAACACTTGCTATCCCTGCTCCAGCCTCTCCCCAGATTAACCTGAGAAGTGCCCAACGGGAAGTCCTGACAGAAACCTGAAGGAAGAGGGGCCATTGCTCCCTCTTCCTCACACCTGGCAAAAGTGGCTATTGAAATTGCGAAGCCTGCTGTCGGAGGGCAGAATTTAAAATGGGGAAAGAGAAGCACAGACTGGGCTGGGCTACCCAGGGACTGAGTAACCAACACACTTGTCAGAAGGTTTACACAAGGAAAGAAAAGGAAGACAGAACTAGACCTGGATTGGGGTCCACCACTCAGTGAATGAGCTGGCAGGTTACTGCATCTCAGCAGGTGTCAGTTTCATCACACATAAAATTGGAATAACCGTCCCTACCTCATGGCATGTGAAGAGAATTCAGTGAGATTATAATGTTGTTATAAAATGAAAGTTTTGGCCGGATGCCGTGGGTCATACCTGTAATTCCAGCACTTTGGGAGGCCAAGGTGGGAGGATCACTTGAAGCCAGGAGTTTGAGAATGGCCTGGGCAATGTAGCAAGACCCTGTCTCTTAAAAAAAAAAAAATTATATATGTATATATGGAGAAAGTCTTTTGGGATTGGTCAGTATTGTCTTGAATTCTTTTCTTGATCTTCGTTTCTGGTTCTCCTGTCCAGGCCCTGAGGAGCGAGTGAATTCCTCTGGTGAATTCTCACCCCTCCCAGCTTGCCTTCTAGTATCAGTGCCAGAAGCTGCTTCATAGTGAGCCCCAGGTTTTAAACTATAACTTTCAATGCCTAAGGGCCCTGGGGTCCTCAGAGGAGTCCTTGAACCCCTCTTCTTAGTCTTCCTTAGCCTGGTGCTGCGGTCAAGCTGACTTTTCCATGTTGTCTGGACCCACATCTGCAGTTAGCAGTATGTGTCATTGAGGCCACCTTACTCCCTCATTCAACAGATTCTGTTCTTCTCTGTTTTTTGAAGTTAAGAAACCAACTCAGAGGAGTGGAAAGAACTCTTTT
>VBSM01003169.1:30767779-30789907 GCA_008086735.1 Cheirogaleus medius | reverse complement strand
CCTCCCAGAGTGCTAGGATTACAGGCGTGAGCCACCGCGCCCGGCCTGGAAAGAACTCTTGATTTGAGGGTGATACAGAATTAGGTTGCAATCCTAACTAACTCTGCCATTTGCTAGCCTTTCCTAACCTTTCTGGGCCCATTCTTATCTATAAAATGGAATGTTACCTACCACATAGAATCATTAGGAATATTAAATTAGCAAACGTGTTTAAAATATCTAGAACAGTGCCTGCCACATAAGTAAGCATTCAGTAAATATTAATCCCCTTCTTATTTATTTATTTATATTTTGAGACAGAGTCTCACTTTGTTGCCCAGGCTAGAGTGAGTGCCGTGGCATCAGCCTAGCTCACAGCAACCTCAAACGCCTGGGCTCAAGCGATCCTCTTGCCTCAGCCTCCCGAGTAGCTGGGACTACAGGCATGCGCCACCATGCCCAGCTAATTTTTTCTATATATTTTTAGTTGGCCAATTAATTTCTTTCTATTTTAGTAGAGATGGGGTCTCGCTCTTGCTCTGGCTGGTTTCGAACTTCTGACCTTGAGCAATCCTCCCGCCTCGGCCTCCCAGAGTGCTAGGATTACAGCTGTGAGCCACCGCGCCCAGCCAATCCCCTTCTTATTATGTGAAAATTTCCTTAACTCAGTGGGACCAAATAGAAATTCATATTCAGTAGTCCCCCCATCTCTGAGAGATGTGTTCCAAGACCCCCAGTGAATGCTTGAAACTGTGGATAGTACCAAACCTTATATATACTGTTTTTTCCTATACATATATAGCTCTGATATGTTAAAGTTTAATTTATAAATTAGTTACAATAAGAGATTAAAACAGAACAATTATAACAATATTCTGTAATAAAAGTACGTGAATGTTCTTTGTATGCACGTTCTCTCCCTCCCCCCCAATACTCTACCATTTTTGGACCAACATTGACCTTGGGTAACTGAAAGTGTGGAAACCATGGATAAGGGGGACTACTGTATACTACAGCCATTTCACCTGTCCCTCATCCCTCATTACTTGTACACCATCCTTGTACATGAAGATGATATATTTTCCATTCCTCAAGAAGTTCTGTGCTTGTGAGTTTTTCTAGAAGTTGGATTTGTGTCTTACCTGTTGGGATAGCCAGTGTAGGCTGTTGAGGCAGCAAGCCAGCCAGAGTTTTAGACAGATAATCTGTGGCTGTGGTACAGAAACTAGCTGACCTGTGAACCATTTGGTGACAGCAGCACCTTAAGTATATCGGTGATACATGTACCACTTGCTTCGGAGCTCCTATTTGATTCTTATAAGAGTTCTGGGAGGTGCACAGATTCTCTCACTCTACCAAAGAAAATAAGACCCAGAAAGCAGTCATATCTGTGCCACCACAGTAGTAATTGGTAGAACCCAGTATTAGAACACAAATGCCTTGACTGTCTATCCGGGACTTTTGTGATGAGAGCCAGAATTCTGGCTGTTAAGATGAAAGTTTAGAACTCTGCCACAGAATCCTAGCTCTCCTATCCCTAGTCACTTTGTATCTGTTTCTTACAGAATATTCATTACTTCATTGCATGAATAATTTTTTTTTTTTGGAGACAGAGTCTCACTCTGTTGCCCGAGCTAGAGTGCCGTGGCCTCAGCCTAGCTCACAGCAACCTCAAACTCCTGGGCTCAAGCGATCCTCCTTCCTCAGCCTCCCAAGTAGCTGGGGCAATAGGCATGCGCCACCATGCCCAGCTAATTTTTCTATATATATTTTTAGTTGGCCAATTAATTTCTTTCTATTTTTAGTAGAGACGGGGTCTCGCTCTTACTCAGGCAGGTTTTAAACTGCTGACCTTGAGCGATTCTCCCGCCTTGGCCTCCCAGAGAGCTAGGATTACAGGTGTGAGCCACTGTGCCCGGCCTGCATGAATAATTATTGAGGGTATACTGTGTGCCTGGTACTCTAGGCACTGGGGATACTGTGGGAAACAACAAAAAAAGACACCCCTGCCCCCCATGCTCCGATAGGACATATTGTAAAGGTAGGAGACTTGACAGTATACAAATAAGAAAAATATGTTGTATTCCTATAAAGAATGTCAAGACGGTGGAGAGTGCTGTGGAGAAAAGTAAGGCAGAAAAAGAAGCTGGAGTGGGGTGAGCTGGACTCTGTGAGTTTTCTCTCAATTCTTTGTGCTTATTGTCTCATTTAGGTTGTTTATTCCCTGCTGGTTTATCACACCCAGTACAGGTTCCTGTAGAGCAGGGCTTTTGGAGACTGATTTTGGAGTTGAACCAGCTTTACACAGTAGAAGCAGGTGCAGGAGGCATCTGTTTAGCCACCGAAATGCCCAAGACCTTCGTTTCCTATATGAGAACTGGGACAGCCTGAAATGTGCCGGGGAATGCTCTGGTGGATTGGGGGGTGGAACTTGTACTGGTTATTCTTAGACATTATTTGTTAAATCTAGAGCTCCCCCTGCTGTCAGCAGTTAGGATTGGCGCTCAGTGGCAATTTTAAGACAATTTTTTTTATCCTAAGATTTAAAAAATTAAAACAAAATAAGTACTGCTGGGACACTTGAAGCTTTCTTCTGGGACTGCTATTGCTGAGGCCCATCCCCCACTGGGGGGAAGAGGGGAGGAAGCACAAAGGCCCAGGCAGGATAGGGTCATATCTGTGCTCTTGCTACTTTTAGCGGCTCCTTACCCCTGCACTCCCACCACAGCCAGCAGCCTAGCAAAAGTTATCTCCCTGCACAGTTTCACAGCTGTTCTGAAATTCTGGGGCAGCAGAAGTGAAACTGACCACAGTCTTGTAAATTTCTCTTTTATTGCCATTGTTCCCTACTTGAAGTGAGTCAGGCCTTTCCAAACTCTCATCCTCAGAATGTCTTAAATTGTTATTTGTCTTTACAGCCAAGTTTTTGACAAAAAGAGACAGACCTTCCATTCATGGTGCATTGTTTCTGGAGGGTCTTGGTTTGGTCTTGCCACCTGAACATTGTAGGAGTTGAGACCTGTGATCTGTGTGGTAGTATCCCCAGAATAGAGCTGAGCCTTTTTCATCAGCTGTTGGTGGTGTGTGTTCCTTTACCAGGGTCAGCCATGTGATTGCTGTGAAGTTCTTTTAGTCCTTAGAGATGAAATTCAAGTTAACTTTAGCAGCACTTATTAAAATTGAAGAAGGAAATGGCACCTGAATGGACATATATCTCTTTGGGTTAACTGTCCCACGGAAACAGTTTGGCCACTCTATGATTCCTAATGAAGTTGAAGAAGTAAGGCCGACCCGGCATGCAGCTCTGTCCCTCCCTGTGTCCAGGTCTCCTGAGAGTAACATGAGGCCTAGCAGGCGTTCTTGGAGGCTTGGCTGATAAGGGGCCATTTGTCAGGGACAGTCCAGTAATGGTCCAGGTTATTTTTTTTAAGTTATGTCCCATGGGTGCACTTTATAGAGCTCAAGCTTAGGCAGTGACTATTCCCATTGGGAATCATAAAGTAACCAAAACTGTTTTGATGGAGTAGCTGAACTATAAAGATATATGCTTACTCAGATGTCGTTGCCTTCTTCACTTCAGCTGATATTAATAGTAGTGCTAAAATTAACTTGAATTTAAGATGCCTTCTCCACTGAAAATTATAGCACTAGACATGATGCTTCACTATAAGGTAATTCTTTTATGTTTCTTCTCTCAACAGCTTTGAAAAGTCCAGCTGCATTTCATGAGCAGAGAAGGAGCTTGGAGCGGGCCAGGGTAAGACACCTTTCTTCCTCCAAGGACTCCCAAAGAGCATTTTCATAGCTCACTGAATTGCTGGTTATATTTCCTTCCAGTCTAGCAGGACTCTAGGGTCAGCCCTGGCCTCACAGTTCTAAATAGAAACTTCATACCTAACCCCAGCCATCTCCCATGGTGATTATATGGAACATGATTGGAATGAAGTTGCTCCTTGAGTACATTTAAGGATATGGTGTGATTACCCAATCTTCTTTCCCTGAACCTTGCTTTGGAGACCCTGGGTATTTCCACATCTTCAATTCCACTTCACCTCTTGTAGGTGTTAGGACATGAACATCAGCCATGGGAAAGCTCCTGAGTCTAGGGCTGCACTGCCCACAGCTCTGCAAGACCAGGAAACCTCCCTGATCTCTGTCTGTCCAGAGCAACCAGTGTCCACTTGGCCCTTGTGGAAAGCAGAAGCTGGCCTGTCCGCCAAGCCCAGGTTTCCTGCTGCAGCACCTTACTTGTGTCCCTGTCCCACTCTCAGTTTCAGTTCCCCAGGGGCCCCTGGGGAATATTCTGCTGCTTATTGTGGGCAGACGTGAGGAAGTTGCCAAAAGTTGCTTCCCCTTCCCACCCCCTTTACTTTTTTCCTTTACATTAAGTCAAGGAAAGAGAACTCCCACAAAGGGAAGACCATGGGCCACGGCTTCTGGAAGATCCACAATTCTTTTAGAGACTTGGAAATATTTACCTACAAGACTTTTCTTCTATTTTTTTCCCCTCGAAAATCATGATTAATTCTTAGAGTGAGTGGGAAGAATGAGGTCATGGGCACTTGGAACCAAAGTAGTAAGGAGTAGCAGCAGAGGGAGAGGAGTGGCATTGCCCACGCCCCCACCCGGTCAGGAGACTCGGCACCATTTCCTTGACTGCTTTTCACGTAGGAAAGGAGCAAATGAGAACTAATTAGAATAGTTACTGTTTTATTGAGCACTTTTATATGTGAGATTATGTCTGTTTTTTATTTATCCTCACATTAACTCTTATGAATTAGGTGTTATCCTCATTTTGTAGATGCAGCTGAGAGGTTAACTAACTCGTCCAGCAAAGTGGCAAAGCTGGGACTCAAACCCTAGCCTGTGGATTCTATGTTTTTTGTTTTGTTTTTGAGAGAGTTTCACTCTGTTGTCCAGGTTAGAGTGTCGTGGCGTCAGCCTAGCTCACAGCAACCTCAAACTCCTGGGCTCAAGCAATCCTCCTGCCTCAGCCTCCCAAGTAGCTGGGACTATAGGCATGTGCCACCATGCCCGGCTAATTTTTTTTTCTATATGTTTTTAGTTGGCTGATTAATTTCTTTCTATTTTTAGTAGAGACAGGGTCTTGCTCTTGCTCAGGCTGGTTTTGAACTCCTGACCTTGAGTTATCTGCCCACCTCAGCCTCCCAGAGTGCTAGGATTACAGGCGTGAGCCACCATGCCCAGCCTGATTGTATGTATTTTTTAAGTAAAATAATTTTATTTCCTAACACATGGTAACCATATACATCCAGTATGTACTTATCTTGCACACCTGTTCACAAATGACTTCCAAATCCCAATAACTGCTTTTGTATTTAAGCAGGTACTAAGAATTATCTTAGTTGATATATGAAAAATGAATATATTGGATTGTTTATAGCAAAATTTGCTTTTGTTAATTCTGAAAATTTAAAGCTGTGAAAAACTGCTACATTTGCATCTCATACTTCCAGATGAATAAGATATAGTAGTATCAGCTTATATTCCTGAGATATCTCATTTGTTCTTCCAGTGATGGAACCAGTCACTTACATCTGCTGGTGCTGTGTAGTGTAGGCAGCTTCACATGGTGGTAGAAGAGCAGCCACGGTGGCCTTGGCAGTGTCAGGGTCACACTTAGAAGGGCTCTCAGACACTCTTGTATTCCCATAGCTGATTCCTTTTCTATCAGTTTTCTTAGACACTAATGCTCTCCCATGGTCATGAATGCTTTTAATGATATCAGTTGCAAAGCCTTTACCTTTAAATCCTGCACTGAAAGCAAACTAGTTCGCTGGTTTTCTGTCAAGAACTTTGTACCTTCTAAACCAGCCCTGAGTAGCTTCTAGGTAGCCAGGTTTCAGCCATTTGACATCTTTAACATGTTTACTATTTGTTATAAAGGATACAACTCAGGAACAGCCAGGTAGAAGAGATTCATAGGTATGTGGGAAGGGGCAAAGGGCTTCCATGCCCTCTGTGGGTGGTGTGCCACCCTCCTAGCACCTCCGTGCATTCACCAGTGCAGAAGCTGCTCCGATATTTTCTTAATCATTACTGTATTCTATCTCAGCCTTGGCCATTGTTCAGAGCTTCAGATGGTTTAGAAAACATGCCTCCCTTTGGTGTCTATGAAGACCTACAGTACCAGACACCTGCTCTACCATCCTCTGCAGCACCTGATGCAGGACCTCTGCCTACTACAGATGGGGTGATAGACCCAGAGCCCAAAGGCGCTTAAATTTAAACCATCTCTTGGAGAGCTCAGCGTACTCCCCTCCCCACCACTGGGCTGGCACAGAGCTTCCCAGCCAGAGCGCTGAGGCAGCAGATGGCCAGGGCAAGGACCACCATTGGCCTTTGCTAGATATATTAATAATATGCTCTGATACTTCATTTCCTACTGTGCTTTATCTTATCCTGTACTGTCCTATTCTGTGCTGGTCTTGACTCACTAATGTTCTATGGTTTGAAAACTGCTGGTGCAAAGGTTAAGAGCACAGGCTCTGGAGTCAATTTGGGGTCACATATACATTATAATTAGCCCTAGGCAGTGGGGTGACTCTGTGACTGTAGAGGGAATGGTTTAGTTTGCCCAGAGTCTAATAAATGCAGAAATGAGGACATCGGACTTTGAGGAACTAGAGCTATGACCCCATGTATCAAAATTAGTATTCTAGTCGGTAGCCACTCAAAATGAATGGAAAATGTTCATGAGATCACACAGTGCTGATTTTTTTGAAACATGATATAAAATTATATTCAGTATGATTACAACTCTGCAAAGTTAAACTTGTCTTCTATATGGAAGAATGACTAGAAACAAATATCCCAAATTACAGTGGATAATTAGAATTTTTATTGTTTTATTTGCTTATTTTCTAAATTCTCTTCAATGAACGTATACTACTTTTTTTTTTTTTTTAAGCGATGCTGTCTCGCTGTGTTGCCCAGGCTAGAGTACAGTGGTATGATCACAGCTCACTGTAATCTCAAACTCCTGGGCTCAGGTGATGTTTATCCTTCCACCTCAGCCTCCTGAGTAGCTGAGACTACAGGCTTGCACACCATGCCCTGCTAATTTTTTAATTTTTTTGTAGAGATGGGGTCTCTCTATGTTGCCCAGGCTGGTCTTGAACTCCTGGCCTCAAGTAATCCCCCCATCTTGGCCTCCCAAAGTTCTGGGATTATAGATGTGAGTCACTACACCCAGCCCTATATTACTTTTATGATAGCAAAAGTAATAGTTTTTTAAATAGATATAGTAGTAGTCCAGCCTCAGAGAGACAAATGATCTTAAAGGATAGAGCACTTGGCAGGTGCATTTGGAAGCTGATGTGGCCTCCCCTGGCCTCAGAACCCTGCAGTCACCAAATTGAGGTCACAGGGGCTGCAGAGATAATTAGCAGCAGCCACTATGGCCAAGGCTGCTTTGTGGGACTGTCCATGCCATAAGCTTGTGCCCTGGATTTGAGAATTTTCTTGTTGTGTTTTTTCTATAGACAGAGGACTATTTGAAACGGAAGATTCGTTCCAGGCCTGAGAGATCGGAGCTGGTCAGGATGCACATTTTGGAAGGTGTGTGAGATTGGAAATGCTTCTCATCTAAACCCTGTTCTCACCATGTGCTCACTGCTGCACCACCCACTTCCTTCCTGTCTCCTTCTTGCTTCTCACTCCCACTTCTGTTGGTAGCGGGTGAGCCAGAGTCTAGCACAGTAAGACAACTGTGCTGTGGTGGCCACCACTGGTTTAGGGCAATTCCCAAGAAGCACAGTCACATTCTCTTTAGTTGGCTTGACTTGTTCTCCTGGGTCTCACCATCCTTTGGTGTGAAATCGCTTCTCTCTGCCAGGGCATATCCCTGCTCTCCTCCAAAATCTGCTTTTAAAATGCATTCATCTCTTTTTTATAGTCATTCATTCATTCATTCATTCACTTGACATTTACTTGAGAACCGGTGGCAAATAATGCCCTCTTCATCTGAGAGCATCTTAGATGTATCCCACCTGCCCCAGCCACACACATTTCCACATTTTTATTGAAGGAAAGGTTTTGGTTCCTGGACACAGCATAAATATATCTACTTTTGGTTTGTTTAGTTTTGAGCCACCTTTAGGGCTGGAAGGGAATTTTTCTATTCTGAACCCCACATTTTGCAAATAAAGACACTGAAAGCCAGAACAGAGAGTTGAATTACCCAGTAACCCAGCAAGTCTGAGGGAAAGTGGAGACCATTGCATCAGCTGGTGCTCCTTCAGCTCTGCAGCTGCGCCTCAGAAAGTCCCCTCAGCTGACCCGTGCCTCGGTACAATTGTGTGTGACCATGTGCTGCCCGCAGCAGGGGCCCTTCTTTTGTTCTTATGAGACTTCAGGCCAGGCCCCTTCTCTGCCCGGGGTATGCTTTCCATTCTGACAGTCTCTGCTCCTGTCCAGGTGGAAGGAGAGCTGCTCTGGGGTTCCCAGGGCTGAACCAGGCCCACTCATACATCTTCCTGCACCCCATTCTTTCCCACGGACAGAAACCTCAGCTGAGCCTTCCCTCCAGGCCAAGCAGCTGAAGCTGAAGAGAGCCAGGCTAGCCGACGACCTCAATGAGAAGATTGCACAGAGGCCTGGCCCCATGGAGCTAGTGGAGAAGAACATCCTGCCCGTGGAGTCCAGCCTGAAGGAAGCCATCATTGGTAAGGGGCCCAGCCACCCTGTGTGGGCTGCAGCCAGGATGCAGGAGGGGAGGGAGCGCCGTGACTACAGCAGGATTGGGCTGGGGCTCTTGGCTTCTTGCTCTTAGACTTCCTGCCTAGCCGTGGGAGAACCAAGGCGCAGAGTTTGAGGGCCTGATAAGCAGGTTATGTTAGCTTGGGACAGTGCCAGCTGCCTCAGGGATCAGGGACATACAGTAATAAATAACTGAATAAATGACAGAAAGGTCTCTGTTCACTTTCCATCTTTATAAATTCAGGGACTTATTCCTCTTTCACAGGGTAGGTAGATGGTCATGATCAATATGTATGAACATGCAGAGGTGCCAGGAATTAGAAATCTGGACCTTACTGTTTATTTTTGTTAGTGAAATCTCTTCTTAGAGCCTGGCCTGTTCCACAGATATTAATATTTTACTCAACAAATATTGATGGGCCCAGGTGGTGTGCTAGGTGCTAGGATCACAGTCCCACAGAGCAGACCACGTTCCTCCATCCCCATGGAGCTCATGCCAGATCCAGGAGCAGATCAGGCAGGTGAATAGGCAGCAGCTGTGCTGGAGGGAGCACAGGATGCTCGGGGCTCACGGAGGAGGGTCCCCCAGCCCGGCCTCAGCAGTGGGGAGTGCCTCTTTCAGAGGAGGAGACGGCCGTGCCTGGGGCTGAAGGATGATTAGGAATTAGCCAAAGTGTGTGAGTGGGTAGGAGGTGAGAGGAGGGGACAGTGCTCCAGGCAAGGAGAGCAGCCTGGGACCTGGTGAGAAGGCACTGGAAGGAATAGTGTCTAGACAGATGGGGAGAGGTGAGCAGTCCGGGATGTGCAGGGCCTCTGGTGCCATGCTCAGGAGTTCCGACTTGATTCCCTTAGTGTAAGGGAGTAAAAACCCTGTTTTCTCTTGACTCTCACACTCAGCACAGTGCTCCCGACTTCTGGTATTGGTGTTCTGGCTTGGTAATTTCCTGCATACCAAGGAATTCTCCAGTGGACACCTACTGAGCATCCTCTAATTCAGTTCAGTTCTGACAGTGTCTGCCTGGAGATAGTGTCAGATCCCACAGGCTGAAGGCTCAGTTCCACAAGACTGCCTCTACTTCAGACGCCAGTTGCAAGTCTCAGGTCGTGACCTGCACTTCTGACCAACCAGCTATAAATCAAGGTTCCCACAACCCCTCCTTGGGTTCAATAATTTGCTAGGATGGCTCACAGAACTCAGGGAAACACTTTATTTACATTTACTGGGTTATCGTAAAGGATATTACAAAGGATACAGATGAACAATCAGAAGAAGCAATGGGCGAGGTGTGTACCACTCTCCTGGTGCCTCTGTGTGTACAGCAACCCTGAAGCTTGTTAAATCTTATTGTCCAAAGATTTTTATAGAACTTGATCTCTAGGACCCCACATCCCCTGCGCCCCGTCTTTCCTGCAGGTTGATAGGGGGCAGGGCGCTGAAAGTTCTAGTCCTCTAATCCTCTAATCACTTGGTCTTTCTGGTGTCTGGCCCAATCCTTGGACTACCTAGGCCTCCCTCCCACCCAAGTCACCTCATTAGCATAAGCTCAGATGTTATGGACAGGGGCTTATTATGAATAACAAAAGATTCTCCTGTCCTTAAGGAAATTCCATGGGTTTTAGTTGCTCTGTGATAGGAACTGGGAGAAAAAAACAAATATATTTCTTATTATACCATACTTAGATTTTGGTGACAGTTGGTACAGACATATTTTCTTCACTGCAGTGGGCCCAAAACCTGATCCCTGAAAAGACTGCACATGCCTGCCTTCCCCAAGGTAGCTATGCCTTCAGAGAGAGAGTCTCAAGGTTCCCACAGTAACGTATTTTATAACAGCTTTGGGGAGGGTGTGAGAGGGAAGCATTGGGGCAGACCCCAAGGCCTTGGTCAAAGGAGACTGGTGGTTTCTAGGGCCTCGTCTGTGTTGTAGCCACCCTGCTGGAAGCTGGCACACCCTGGGCTCCCAATAGCCCTTTTCCCATTTTGGTGTGTAGCCCTTACAATTTCAGTGGCATTCATCCTGCCTCATCTCAGTGTTTTTTTTCCCCATATTCCTCAGCAGCCCCTAGCTACAGGCCAAGGCATTTCTGGACTCTGCAGCCAGCTACAGTCTGGTACACATTTGCTGAGAGTCGGCAATGTGCCAGGCCCTGAGTGCAGTCCTAAAATCACAAAGATGAATAAAATATGACTCGTGACCTCAAGGAATTCACCTCAGTCTGATGTGAGAAGACTGATGTATAAACAAGTAATTTCTGAGTCTGGTTCCCGGTTAGATGGCAGTGCTGAGTAGGAAGGCCATGGCTCTGTGACATTGCAGCTGAGTCACCTCCTTGTGGGACTGTTTGTAGGATCACACGCAGTGATGGATATTAAGGGCCCAGCACAGCCCTCAGTGCCTAGAGGCTCGTGTAATGGTTGCTGCCGTCATCAACAATAACGCTCTTTCCAGACCAAGTGACAGCTGCTGTATGGACAGAGTATAACTGGGGGTGTGCGCCAGTGCAGGGGAGCTCGGCAGAGGGACTTCTCTCATGGATGAGAATAAGTGGCAGTGGCCAGGGAGTTACCCACACATAATACAGCACATCTGGGAACAACCTGGAAGTTGGATCAGTGTTTGCCAGGTGGAGAAGTACAGAGACACATTCCAGGCCGAGGGAACAGCATGGCCAGTGGCCTGGTGGAACACGGCTCATTTGAGGAGCCTGGTGCTGACAGCAAGGTGGAGGTTTGGCCCAAACAGGAGGAGAGGGAGACGGAGGGAAGGCAGAGGGCAGCGGGAGGCTGGGGAGGGGACCATCCTGAGGCCTGCTGAGAATGGGGCTGGCAGGGAGCTTGGAGTCTTCTCCACACACTTGAGCCCACTTACATGTGCTCACGCACACGTACACCCCTTTCCTCCAGGCCACTCATAATTTTCTTCAAGATCCATGTCAAGCCCTCTCCTCCAGGAAGTCTTTCCTGAGTCTCTCCTCCACATGCCCTTAGCTGCTGTGTTTCCCTGCAGCAGAGCGTTTACTCTGCTCCGAGGGGACTGGACAATAAACTCCCAGAGGGCAGGGACCCCGTCAAAGACCATGCTGGGCCCTTTATATCCATCACTGCAGGTCATCCTGCACACAGTCCCAAAAGTAGGTGACTCAGCTGCTGCGTCACAGGGCCATGGCCTTCCTACGCAGCAGCACTGGTATCAGTGTAGTGCTGACCACAGTGGTGAGAGAAATAGGCTCTGTAGTGACCCTGGCCTGCACCAACCCTGCATCTTCCCCAGTATGGTCAGCAGCATCCTTCGGTTGGACTGGTCAGGGCGGGAGCTGCAGTCATCAGTGCCGGCCACCATGTGGCTGCTAGAGATTGCCATGAAGTATACGTGGCCAGCAAGGGCCATGCCTTCTGTGCATTGCATGCTTGCCCCTGTAGGGACAGAGGAGGGGACAGAGGAGCAAGCCCAGCCATGGACACTCGCTCCTGGCTCTGTTGCCACAGTTGCCCAGTAAGGGAGGAGCTCAGGTGTATCCTTCCCAGGTCCCAGGGGAGGAGAGAGCCTCAGGTCCTGGCCCTGAAGAGGAAGAGCTGCTGGGAGAGTTACCGCCTGGACAAACCCAGCCTAAGCAGTCGTCCTTTGTTCCTCTTGCGTATCTAGGGACTTCTCACACGGCACACCTCCCCAGGCTTGGCTGGCAGCTCACCTCTGCCTTCGCCACTGCCTCAGTTCCTCCTGTGTGGAGCGAGCCTGCTCAGAGCCTGCCACACCTGCCTCTTCCTGTAACAGTGCTGAGGTGGTGGTTGTGACTTGACTCTTGAAATGCCTTTGTTGCCTCTGTTCTGGTCTTTCCTTCCCTCTGCAGCCTGGGAGTCCTATGCGGGGAGCCCGTGGAGCAGAAGCGGTGGGCTGTGCCCTCCTCCCTGCCTCTGCCCCCGGCCAGCCCCAGGAAGACATGCTCACACAGCCCTCCCGGGCGTTGGCTGTGGTCAGGCCAGGGCAGCCATGGGCAGCAGAGTGTTTCCTTCTAGTGCCCCTGCTGCCCAGGGATTGGGTCTCTGGGAGTCGCTGGCCCCTAAAGTAGGTCACCACACTTCTGCTGACCCTCTTCCACCTGTGGAGGCCTACGTCCCCTTCCCGGGATGCCCTCCACCCACAGCCTCACAGCCAGGCTCCTTGGCCTATTCCTGGCCTCTGGAGAAGTCAGCTGCTCTCACGTGGCTGTCACCTAAGCTCCTGTGGTCCCTCACCAGCAGGTTCAGAGCCCTCATTGCATGGTCTGTAAGCATCAGGGAAAAGGAGAGTTTTGTGTAGCCACAGGATGGAGATAAATATCTCTAACAGCAGGGAAACATGAAGTGGAAAGGCAGCCTGGGTCTCCCTGGGAGGAGCAGGCTGGAGGAAAAGAGGGAGGAGCTTGACTTCAAAGGCTAAACTCAGTGTAGAGTTAAAAGCAAGTGGTTAAAATGAGGCCTTTCCTCAGCCCAAGGGAGCACTCCGATGGTCACAGGGGCCTTTCTGGCCTCTTGTGCAGGGTCATGATGATGACCTTTCCTAGAGCTCTTTTGAAGCAGGAAAGCAGCCTGGCGGCTAGTCTCCCTTGGCCTGTCTGCCTCTTGGGGCATGGGGCTGAGGGCCAGGCATTTTGCTGAGACAGCCTCTGGCAGCGAGCAAGGCCTTTCTTTCCTCCCTGCTAGCTGTGCACTGGGGCTGGAGGTGGAGTCTCATGCTGGCTTTGGGTTTCAGTGGGCCAGGTGAATTATCCGAAAGTAGCGGACAACTCTTCCTTCGATGAGGACAGCAGCGATGCCTTATCCCCTGAGCAGCCTGCCAGCCATGAGTCCCAGGGTTCAGTGCCGTCACCCCTGGAGGCCCGAGTCAGCGAACCACTGCCCAGTGCCACCTCTGTATCCCCCACTCAGGTGAGCTTGCCCATGTCCAGATGCCTCCCCAAGGTCACTGGGGCTGCCCAGAATAAGATCTGTCTCTCGGGCCACGTGGTGACTCCTCTGGCACAGGGAAGCCAGGGGCACGTTGCCCTAGTAGCACAGGTCCTGGCTGCCCAAACTCCAGTGGTGAGGCAGGAGATATGGGCAGTGGGCCCTCTCTCTAGCAGCCCGGGTCCTAGGTAGAGGGTGCTGGCTAAGGCTGCCCTGCAGTTAGCTCTTCAAACCTCCCTGACTGAGCCCTGTTTTCATTCATTCAGAGCAGCCTCCCTGGGGTTGCTCCTCTCATCTCTTGATCTCTGCCTTCTGAGGAGGGGCTGCCACCACCTCTTCCTGTGCAGGGTCCCTGGCTCCTAGCAGGGGCAGCTGGGCGCACTCCACCTGGAGGTAGTCGGTGCCCTAACTTCCCCTCACCCCTCTCCCCTCTCAGGTTGTGTCTCAACTCCCGGTGGGGCCGGATTCTGGAGAAATGCTCTTCCTAGCAGAGCAGCCTCCTCTGCCTCCCCCACCTCTGCTGCCTCCCAGCCTCACCAACGGAACCGCGGTCCCCACTGCCAAGCCCACCCCGACGCTCATTAAGGTACAGTCCTGCTAGTGATCATGTCCTCTCCTCTGCGCCCGTCAGAGTCCTGCCGTGACTTCATCCCAGCTGTGAGGACAGCTGCAGGGGTGGGGTGCATATCATCTCTTAGCATCCGTCGAGACACTGGCTGTCAAGCTCACGGCCACCGTTTATTGAGCCCACTGTGCCAGGCCCTAGCCTAGTGCTTTCTAGGTGCTCATTCCTGCCCTCATCCACGAAGACATTTCCACACATTACCCTGGACAACTGCCTAAGGCAGCCTTGTGCTACAAATGAGGAAACTGAGAAGTAAAGTGACATGTCCAAAGTCAGACAGCTGGCCGGGCGTGGTGGCTCACGCCTGTAATCCTAGCTCTCTGGGAGGCCGAGGCGGGCGGATCGCTGGAGCTCAGGAGTTCGAAACCAGCCTGAGCAAGAGCGAGACCCCGTCTCTACTATAAATAGAAAGCAATTAATTGGCCAACTAAAAATATATAGAAAAAATTAGCCGGGCATGGTGGCGCATGCCTGTAGTCCCAGCTACTCGGGAGGCTGAGGCAGGAGGATTGCTCGAGCCCAGGAGGTTGAGGTTGCTGTGAGCCAGGCTGATGCCACGGCACTCACTCTAGCCCGGGCAACAGAGTGAGACTCTGTCTCAAAAAAAAAAAAAAAAAAACAAAGTCAGACAGCTGACACCATTGGATGTCTGACCTGAAATACCTGAAGGTGGCAGGGGTTGCTGTCATTGGTGTTGGGGACACTGCTGGCCTCACGTGCACCAAGGTGTCCGATACTACGTTTAGCAGCACCAAAAGCTAATGCCAGGCCATCCCTGCCCTGCAGAGCCGCCTGGCCTCTGGGATCTCTGGGACCCGAGTCCTGTACTTCCACCTGGCCCACACCTCCCCAGCATGCTTCATCCTGTCCTCTCCGTTCTGTCCTGTATTCTTCTCTAGGCTCCCTCCCCACAGATCCTGTGCCTGGCTTGGCAACCCCTGGCCATCCAGGACCATCTGTGGCTCCTGTCCTCTTGCCATGAGCATCAGGAGAGACGGACAGCTCGCAGCCTGGGAGCAGTGTGATCCTCGTGCTCTGGCCTTAGCTGAGCCCTTGCTGTGGCTCTGGGGGCTGCCTGTCCATCTTTTGGAGCTCCCTGGCACTGTCCCATGGTGACAACATCCCCAGTCCCACCTCTGTCTGCACATGACTGCGTGTCATCTCTGCAGAGGCCATCAGCGCCCTGCCTGTGTCAGAAAGTCACTGTGGCTTCTCCGTCACTGTCTCTTCCCCTGGGCCCCGGGGGAGCAGGGAGTATCCTCTCCTAGACCATCTGTGCCCTCGATGTCATCTGTGCACCAGGACGTTGCCTCATTGGCACCTCTCTTGCATCTGCAACCTCTGCCTCATGTCCTCAGATGTCACAGGTTCCCCTAGAATTCCTCCCTCCAATGCGCTGCTTGCCACACTCCCGCTGCCTTCCTTTGACCACCACGTATTTGAAAGAATCACCTGTATGTGTTCTGTCTACACTTCTCTTTTCTGGTTTATGCCTCAGCCTCTTGTGGGTTGGCTCCAGCCCCACCAGGAGACTGAAACTTTTTTTTTTTTTTTTAATTTTTATTTATTTATTTATTTTTGAGACAGTCTCACTCTGTTGCCTGGGCTAGAGTGCCATGGCATCAGCCTAGCTCACAGCAACCTCAAACTCCTGGGCTCAAGCAATCCTCCTGCCTCAGCCTCCCGAGTAGCTGGGACTACAGGCATGCGCCACCATGCCCGGCTAATTTTTTTTTCTATATATTTTTAGTTGTCCAATTAATTTTTTTCTATTTTTAGTAGAGACGGAGGTCTCGCTCTTACTCCGGATGGTTTCGAACTCCTGACCTTGAGCGATCCGCCTGCCTCGGCCTCCCAGAGAGCTAGGATTACAGGCGTGAGCCACCGCACCCGGCCCTTGAAACATGTTTTTCAAGGGTCCTTAATCCAGACCCGCCTTCCTTGCCTTCTCCTCCTGGCAGCATCTGCCTCCCCACCCCGCACCCTGGCGTGCTCCCCACCCAGCTCCCAGGGCTTCCCTCTCTGCGGCTGCTGCCCTTCCCCTGCTCCCTTTCCTCTTCCCAGGAAGGGGGTGCCCTGAGGTCTTCCCTCCTCTTTTGTTTCTTGGCCTGTGCTCAGGGTCCTCCCTGCAGCTCAACAGACCTGTCTTTTCTCAACACTCCCTGGCAAAACCAGAACCTCTTTCTGACTTCATGAACCTTAACTCCTCACCTGCCACACGTTCACACTGCCTGTTCTCCCAGTGGGTCACCTCTGCCGGACCTACCTTTTGGCACCCATTGCTGTGTGGTTGAGACCCCGTCTGACCCCTGCACCAAGTCTCTCCTTTGCCTGCCATTTTCTACCCAGAAACTTCCAGGCTCTCCACTGTCCCTCTCTGGCACTCCCCTGTTAATTCTTGCCCCTCATCCAACTCATCCTTCCCTGCCCCAAGGACATCACCTCCAGAGCATGACCTGTTGGCCCTTGGTCGGTCTAGGTCTTCTGACCCTCCATGTCCTGCGGTTGTGCCAGCCAGGAGTCTTTGGGGCACATTTAGGGCACAAGCGGGAGCTTTTGGAGTCCTAGGTTGGATTAAGATCAAAATCAACATGTCGCCTTGGGCATGTAACTTCTCTGAACCTGTTTCCTTGTTTTTAAGTAGACATGGCAATTGCTGCCTAGGCAGGATTGGTGAGAGGCTTGCATGGCACAGTCTGTAAAGTGCCTAGTCTGGCCTGGCCCGGCCCATACTCTGTCAGCCAGTTGTGTTTTACTTCCTCGTGGTGTTCACACTCTGCTTAGGGGCATGGTGATGTCTGTGCCTGTACGTTCGGTTGATTTATTCTCCAGGCTAGAAGCTTGTTTAAGACGGGGGCCGGGCAAAGCCCCTGTCTGTTATCCCAGCCCTCTCCCTGGCACACCTCCGAGCACCATAGGGGCCTCTGCTTTTGGTGGAGAGCACAGTCCAGCAGGGGAAGAGTGGAAGTGGGCGAAGTGGATGACGGTGCCTTCTTAGAAGCCACGCAGGTGCGGGGAGGGCTGCCAGCCCCACCCCAGGAAGCCTGAGGCTACCCTCTGATGGCACCGTCTCCTGTGCCCTCAGCAAAGCCAACCCAAGTCTGCCAGTGAGAAGTCACAGCGCAGCAAGAAGGCCAAGGAGCTGAAGCCAAAGGTGAAGAAGCTCAAGTATCACCAGTACATCCCCCCGGACCAAAAGCAGGACAAGGGAGCCCCGCCCATGGATTCCTCCTACGCCAAGATCCTGCAGCAGCAGCAGCTCTTCCTCCAGCTGCAGATCCTCAACCAGCAGCAGCAGCAGCACTACAACTACCAGACCATCCTGCCTGCCCCGCCAAAGTAGGAGCCCTCCCACTCCGCGCCGTCTGTCCCCTGCCCGCCCGTGGCTGCCCCAAGACAGGCACATGCCAGGTCTTAAAGGACTCTTTGGTCTGGATCCTACAGAGTGGTCCCCGGGCAGGACTTCTCTGACCTGCGTGCAGGGCACTCGCCCCATGTCCATCTGTACCCAAACCTGCAGCCCAGGCGGCAGCCAAGGCCGATGCTTGACGGGTGCCCATTTCTATCTTTTCTGCTTCTCAGGTCGGCAGGTGAGGCTCTGGGAAGCAGTGGGGCCCCCACAGTGCGTAGCCTCTCCACTACCAATAGCAGCTCCGGCTCGGGCGCCCCTGGGCCCAGTGCGCTGGCACGTCAGAACAGCACCTCGACGACTGGCAAGCCAGGAGCCCTGCCGGCCAACCTGGATGACATGAAGGTAAGTGACTGCCCCTTTCCCACAGAAAGACTTGAGCCACGGCCAGTCTGGCCTCTCCCACAGGGGCTGTCTGGGAGCTGGTTTTTAAGCAGGGAAGGCAGCCAGCCCAGGCCCCACCATCATGGAAGACAGCGCAGGGCTCTGGGCTCTTGTCTCCACCAGACAGGGGCACCTTGGAACCTGCTCCAAGGCCTGCTTGGCTGCGGTCATAGAAACACTGGCCTCATGGTAGTTGCTATCATCAATGACACAGCCAGTGTCTGTCCAGGGCCTTGGGATGGACCAAGCAGTGATATCTCTCACCTTCCCTGACCTCTGTGCTGTAGTGCGATTGGTCCCCCTTGAGAATGAACAAGCTGAGGCTGATAGAAAGAGGAGCTTGCCCAAGGCCACAGAATGGGCCAAATTCTCCCTCGAGAACTTATCCTCTGAACCAGGCTGACCCCTCCTGCGTCATGATCCAGGTCCCAGCAAGACACAGCATTCATGGAGGCTGCTGGGTATAGGCTTCAGAGTCTATCTGCCCTAGGTTTAAATCCTAGCCTGGCCGCTCACCAGCTCTGTGATCTTGAAAAAGTTATTTTACTTTCATGAGCTGTTTTTTCATCTGTAAAATTCAGTCAATTCAATTAAATGTTTAGTGAGCACCAGGCATTGTGCTGGGGGCTGGGGACAGCTGTGAGCAGGATGTGCCCAGACCCTGTTGCCTGCAGAGGTAGGGGAGCATTTTAACCAGGCCGTGTCGGAGTGGGGACAGTGAAAGGGAGGATGATGGGCGGGGGTTCCGTGGGGGTGGGGGATCTCACCCTCCAGGGCTGTTGGAGGAATAGGAGAGTTGATGCATCTAAAGTGGCCGATGGAGCTGGGGGCAGTGGCACGCACCAATAATCCCAGCACTTTGAGAGGCTGAGGCAGGAGGATTGCTTGAGGCCAGGAGTTCGAGACCAGCCTGAGCAACATTGCAAGACCCCTGTCTCTAATAAAAAATAAAGGGGCCAGTGAGCCTAGACAGACGAGGCCCAACTTATAAAATACTTGTCCCTCTCAGCCTCCCAGACTGTCCTCCTGCCTGGACCCAATTCCTTTTGTCCAGCTGCCCCTCGTCTCCCTGCTGCTCTGACTCTTGACCCCTTGCAGGTGGCAGAACTGAAGCAGGAGCTGAAGTTGCGGTCACTGCCCGTGTCAGGCACCAAGACAGAGCTGATTGAGCGCCTGCGTGCCTACCAAGACCAAATCAGCCCTGCCCCAGGAGGCCCCAAAGCCCCTGCCACCACCTCTATCCTGCCCAAGGCTGGCGAGGTGGTGGTAGCCTTCCCGGCGGCCCGGCTGAGCACGGGGCCAGCCCTGGTGGCAGCAGGCCTGGCCCCAACCGAGGTGGTGGTGGCCACGGTGACCAGCAATGGAGTGGTGAAATTTGGCAGCACGGGCTCCACACCTCCCGTGTCTCCCACCCCCTCAGAGCGCTCACTGCTTAGCACGGGTGACGAGAACTCCACCCCTGGGGACACCTTTGGTGAGATGGTGACGTCACCCTTGACACAGCTCACCCTGCAGGCCTCTCCACTGCAGATCCTGGTGAAGGAGGAGGGCTCCCGGGCTGGGTCCTGCTGCCTGAGCCCTGGGGGGCGGGCGGAGCTGGAGGGTCGTGACAAGGACCAGATGCTGCAGGAGAAGGACAAGCAGATCGAGGAGCTGACCCGCATGCTCCGGCAGAAGCAGCAGCTGGTGGAGCGGCTCAGGCTGCAGCTAGAGCAGGAGAAGCGGGCCCAGCAGCCCGCCCCCGCCCCCAGCCCCACCCCGGCCGCTCTCTGCGCCCCAGTGAAGCAGGAGAACAGCTTCTCCAGCTGCCAGCTGAGCCGACAGCCCCTGGGCCCTGCTCACCCCTTCAGCCCCAGCCTGGCGGCCTCCACCACCAGCCACATGGACACTTGTGCCCCGGTCCCGGGGCCCCCGGCTGTGGTGGTGAAACAGGAAGCTGTGCTGCCCGAGCCGGAGCCGGTCCCTGCCCCCCAGCTGCTGCTGGGCTCACAGGGCCCCAGCCTCATCAAGGGGGTCACACCTCCCACCCTCATCACTGACTCCACAGGGACCCACCTTGTCCTCGCCGTGACCAATAAGAATGCAGACAGCCCTGGCCTGTCCACTGGGAGCCCCCAGCAGGTACATGGGCTGTGGGGGGAGCAGGGCAGGGTCCAGAGGGTGGGAAGATCCTTCTCACGGCCCCGTGTGTGTACCAGGCACCCTTGCGTGCGGAGTATTTTATGTCTGCTTCATTTAATCTTCCCTTCAATCCTCCGAAATGAGGGATCACCACCCCATCTCACCAAGAGGGCTTCTGAGACTTAGGAAAGTTAAAAGACCTGCCTGAGACCCCTCTGGCCAGGAGGGTGCTGCCATCAGGGAGCTGCCCACTTATCTGGCCACTGATAACCAGAACATTCCTGCACCCTGGCAGCAGGACCCCTGAGCAGCCCCCAGCCAGGCTGGGAGCCTCCCATAGCGCTGCTCCATGGGGCAGGGAGAGCACAGGTGATGGCCAGAGAGGTGCCCTGCCCTGGGGAGAGGCTGTGGGATTGGCCTTCTGGCCCAGGATCCAGCTTATGGTCCTCCCCTCCGAGGGCAGCTGTATGCCACCAAGGCGTCAGCAGCAGCTGGCTCCCTCACAGCCCAGACTAGAGGTGAGGCTGCTCTTAGGCTGTGTATAGCCTCAGCCCTGCAGAGTTTGGGGCTGGAGCGGGCAGTGTCAAGAACCAGGGACCTCAGAATGGGAGGCAGAAATCTCAGGGAGTGATCAGCACAGAGCCCCTCCTCTCTCCTCAAACCCCAGGCATTCAATCACCCCCTTAAGGATTAGGGGTCAGGGCTCCTCATCCTGTGTCCTTTCTTTCCCAATGGCTTCCACAAAAGCTCCCCGAAAGCTGGTGCAGCTAGCAAAGCTGGCCTGGCCAAGAAGGCAGCGCCTCCTGCCTTGCCCTCCTGGGGTGTACGGACGCCTGGGCCCGGCGTCCCCCGTCCCTGACAAGGCAGGTTTGCAACCACCGGTCCTCTCCCTGTTCTGTCCAGCCCTTGTCCCAGCCTGGCTCTCCAGCCTCTGGCCCACCCACCCAGATGGACCTGGAGCACCCGCTGCGGCCCCTCTTTGGGACCCCCACTTCTCTGCTGAAGAAGGAGCCACCTGGCTATGAGGAAGCCGTGAACCAGCAGCCCAAACAGCAGGTGAGGAAGGTGGCCTGGGCGTGGCCAGGGTGGGTGGCTGCCCTAGGCTGTCAGGCTGTGGTTCCCTCAGTCCCCCCTCCTTGGGGTCAAAGAGGCCTTGGGGAGCGGGCCATTAGGGGCCAGGGCACGAGAGTCTGGCCTGATGGAGTGAGTGTGGGCTCTGGGAGTCGGAGCACAGCCCGTGGGCACGGTGGGTCCAGCGGCCCACTCTGCAGTGGAGGGAGAGGGCTTGGTCCTAGGCCAGGCTGGGGGCCTCCTGGGCAAGATTTTTATCTTGTTTCTATTTTTGTTGCACAGGAAAATGGCTCCTCAAGCCAGCAGATGGACGACCTATTTGACATTCTTATTCAGAGTGGAGGTAACCCCGAGCCCCGCCGCCTCCCTAACCCCCTTCTCTGTTCGTAGGTCCCTTGAGCCCTAGGTTGGTTCATTTGTTTTTGTTTATTTCTTGAACACTTTAGTGGTGGGGAGGCCTCGTCAGCCACTGTGCATCCAGCAGTGGCAGAGCAGCCGCTGCCTCCAAGGCCTGGGGACAGGGAGGACATGCTGTGAGGCCGCCGCCGCTCTGGGCCGCTCCCCCTCAGAGAACCCTCGGTCACAGTTCCCGTCTAGCTGGGGAGGTAGACAGCAAAACATGAGTGAATGGTATGGCGTTAGGAAAAAATTGCAGGGGAGGGAGAAAGGTCTTGGGAGCGCGAGGGGAGGCCTTGCTGAGAAGGAGGCGAGGTGGGTAGCCATGTGCAGTGTCCCTGGGGAAGGCCACCAGTGCAGGCCTCAGGAACGTGGGTGTTCTAGGAGCAGAGAGAGTGAGGGAAGAGGAAGGAGGGGAACAAGGCAGAGGTCAAGAGTGGATCATGGCCGGGCGCGGTGGTTCACGCCTGTAATCCTAGCTCTCTGGGAGGCCGAGGC
>VBSM01003169.1:30734331-30746917 GCA_008086735.1 Cheirogaleus medius | reverse complement strand
GACCTTGAGCGATCCTCCCACCTTGGCCTCTCAGAGTGCTAGGATTACAGGTGTAAGCCACCGTGCCAGGCCTAGACTGCATCTTTTTCTCTGCATCCCTGGCATGTGGCACAATACCTGGCACTCAGAAATCTCTCAATCAATGTTTGTTAGATAAATTAGACAAATGAACAATTGAGAAAAAAGTAAATAAAAGTCACATTTCATACCATAATGATAAATATTATTTCATTTACTCTATATTCTCCCTTCTGGGATTCTGGAAAACAACAACCTCCCCACCATAATGACCACACACTTTTCAAAATCTTCTTCTTTCACCTACCATTTCCAACTGCACAGTTTTGGGGAAGCTGTTTATATGACGTCAGCTCCCTAAGCCTAATGGATTGGTTCGAAGTGAGCCCAGACCTAAGCTGGGCCAATCATAACACTCAATAACCACTGCCACGGTGATCAGACCAGGGTGAACCTCTGGCTCAAATGGAGTCCCTAATTGGAGGTTTTGAATTTGAGACCCAGACAGCCAAGAAGGTCAGTCCCCATTGGTGATAGAAGCATGTGTACACCCAGAAGTGGGATTGCTGGGTAGTTCTATTTTTAAATTTTTGATGAACTTCCACAATGTTTTCCATAATGGCTATTCTAATTTACATTCCCACCAACAGGGTTTAAGAGTTCCCTTTTCTCCACACCCCTGCCAACTCATGTTATCTCTTGTCTTTTTGACAATAGCCATCCTAAAATGTGTGAAGTTTTGATTTGCATTTCTCTGATGATTAGTGATTTTGAGCACCTTTTCATATACCTGTTGATCATTTGTATGTCTTCTTTGAAAAAAATGTCTATTCAAGTCCTTTGCTCATCTTTATTGTTTATTTTATTTTAGACAGGGTCGTGCTCTGTCACCCAGGCTAGAGTACAGTGGCATCATCATAGCTCTTTGCAACCTCAAACTCCTGGGCTCAAGCGACCCTTCTGCCTCAGCCTCCTGAGTAGCTGGGACTACAGGCCCACACCACCACACCCAGCTCATTTTTCTATTTTTTGTAGAGATGGAGTCTCGCTCTTGCTTAGGCTGGTCTCGAACTCCTGGCTTGAGCAATCTTCCCACCTCAGCCTCCCAAAGTGCTAGGATTACAGGCATGAACTACTGCGCCTGGCCTTCATTTTTAAATTGGGCTATTTTTTGCTATTGAGTTGTATGATTTCCTTATATATTTTACACATTAACCCCTTATTGATGTATGGACCTCAGAGCTTTCAAACTTGTCATTCCCTCCTCCCTTGGCTCTCTACCCTCATTCTTTGCTGGGTTTCAACTCAAATGACACCTTGGAGAGTCCTTGCCTGGATTCTATAGCACATGGCCTTTTTGTTTTATTCAGAGCACTTACCATACTTTGGAATTCTCATTTATTTGTTTTCTGTTTGATTTTACCCTTCTAGATTGTAAGTCATTTTTGCCTCAGTGTATACATGTTTAAGAAATATCTGTGAAGTGAATGACTGAATGATATACATAGTTCTGGGTCTACATACTATATTATGATGTTTTCACAAATGTTAGATCACAAATAGTATCCATGTTTCTTCAGTTCCCATACTGGGATTCCTTTTACACTCTTTGGCTTCTTTTACTCAATGTTTCTTTCTTTTATGTTAAGGTATAACTTACTATAAAATTCACCCCTTTTCGTGTACGGTTCTGCAAGTTCTGACAAACACATATAGCCATGTAATTGCCAACATAATCAAGATGTAGAGCAGTTCTATCACTCCAAAAGATTAGTCCATGTCACTGTGTAGTCAACTCCCCCTGCCAGGCCCATGCTATAGAAACCACTGGTCTGTTTCTGTACTTATAGTTTTGGTTTTTCAAGAATGTCATATAAATGGATCACTTTTTTGTTCTCGATGTTATCTTTATTATTTTTTGTTTTCTTTCTTCTGTATACTTTGGGTTAAATTCTAACCAAATTAATAATAACCTAATAAATTCAGTAACTTAAATAACAGACAAATTCCTTTAAAATATACAAATGACTAAAGCTCATTCAAGAAGAAATAGATAATCTGAAATGAATAGCCCCATCTCTATTAAAGAAATTGAATTAGTTTTGTAGTTAAAAAAGCCTTTCCACAAAGAAAACTCCAGGCACAGAAGGCTTCATTAGTAATTTCTACCCTATATTAACGAAGACATACTACCAATTGCACAAAAATTCTTCCAAAAAATTGAAGAGGAGGGAACACTTCCTGATTCATTCTATTAAGCAAGCATTATCCTGATACCCAAACCAGAAAATGGCATTACTAGAAAACTACAAATCTCTTTCATGAACACAGATGCAAAAAGTCTTAACAAAATTCTATTATAGCAAATTGAATTCCACAATATATAAAAAGGATAATATATCACCACAATCACCCCATCAGTGGGGTGAGCTTCAAGTATTATTCCTTATGTTCCTCTAAGGTGGTTTTTTCCCAACCTTGGGTAGTTTCTTCACATACGCACACTGATCAGTTTTCAGATGCCTGTGTTGGGGTACCTCTGGAGATCTCTGGAGCTGTCTATACAGGTCTCTCTTCTGCTGTTCTCTTCTCTACAAATTCAAGCTGCTTTGGCCTCCTCAAACTCTCAACTCTCTCTCCTCAGCCCAGTGTTGTAGCCTGGAGACTCCCAGGCAGTGAGTGACCAGGGCACTCAGCTCACCAGATTTGCCTTCTCTCAGGGTTCACTGTACTGTGCTGCCTGTTGCCCAATGTCTGGAAAACCACTGTTTTATGTATTTTTTCAGTTTTTTAGTTAAGGAAGGTAAATCCAGTCCCTATAAGTCCATCTTGGCCAGACACAGAAGCCCAGAGTTGGAATATGAAATGATTAAATCACATCTTATTGTGTCAATACACAAAATTGTATTAACTCCTCTAATGTTTGACATTTAAATTATTTTTAAATTTCTGTTATATAGATAATGCTGAAGTAAACCTTTTGGTGCATATACCTTTTTGCTTCTATTGGATGATTTCCCTAAGATAAGTTTCCAGGAGAATAGTTACTGGATCAAAGGGTATGAAAATATTTATAAATATTCCATTTCCAAGGGGATGATATACCAATTTATAGCAATTCACAAGTGAATTGGTTTTTACCATAAATAATTTTTACCAGCATTGAGTATTTTATTTAAAAAAATATATATACACACATACACATATAATTATATGAACATACACACATTCATATGTGTGTCTATATGGGGGGACTTCACAAAGTACATGGAAAAATAGAATTAAAAGATAAAAATAAAAAACATAAACTTTATTTCTCAATGTAAGCTCCATCAAGGTCAAGACACTTTTGTAAGTGATGATACCAGCCATTTAGTCCATCCCTAAAGAACTGAGGGTCCTGGGAATTTAACCATGTCAATGTGGTCTTTTTCACATTATTAAGTGAAGAAAAATGGGTGCTCTTTAAAGATTTTTTTAGGATTAGAAAACAAAAAGAAGTCAGAAGGAGCCAAATCAGGATGCCTAATGAATTCTCATAGAACCTCTATAAAATTGCCCCTGTTTGATGAGAGGAATGAGCAGGACCATTATTGTGGTGCAGGGCTCTCTGGTGAAGCTTTCCTGGGCATTTTTCTGCTAAAGATTTGGTAATCTTTCAAAACACTCTTATAATAAGCAGATGTTATTCTTTGGCCCTTCAGAAAGTCAACAAGGAAAATAAATGCCTTGAACATCCCAAAAAACTGTTGCCATGACCTTTGCTCTTAGCCAGTCTACCTCTGCTTTGACTGGACCACTTCACCTCTTGGTAGCCATTGCTTTGACTGTGCTTTGTCTTCAGAATCACACTGGCAAAGCCCTGTTTCACTTCCTGTTACAATACAAAGAAATGCTTTAGGATCTTGATCCCACTTGTTTAAAATTTCTATTGCTCTGCTCTTGTGTGCAGGTGATCTGAGTGCAACAGTTTCAGCATCCATCGAGTAGAAAGTTTGCTCAACTTTAATTTTTCAGTCAGAATTGTGTAAGCTGAACCAATTGAGATGTCTATGGTGGTGCCTATTGTTTGTGCTGTTAATTGTCAGTCCTCTTCAAATAGGACACAAACAAGATGAATTTTTTCCTTGCAAATCGATATGGATGGTCTGCTGCTGTGGGCTCCATCTTCAACATCCCTTCTTAAAATGAGTTAACCATTTGTAAACGGTTGATTTCTTTGGGACATTGTCCTCATAAACTTTTCATAAAGCATCTATGATTTCACCATTCTTCCACCCAAGCTTCCTATAAATTTGATGTTTGTTCTTGTTTCAATTTTAGCAGAATTCATGTTGTATATCCTAAAGAAATGAAATCAGTATCTCAAAGAGATATCTGCACCCCCATGTTCATTGCAGCATTATGTACAATAGCCAAGATATGGAAATGACCTAAATTTCTGTTGATGAGAAAATGTGTGTGTAGGGGGGTGTATGTAATGTATATGTGTATATATGTGTGTCTTGCCAATGGAATATTATTCAGCCATAAAAAACAAGGAAACCCTGCCATTTGCAACAACATAGATGAACCTGAAGGACATTGTGCTAAGTGAAACAAGCCAGACACAAAAAGATGAATACTGTATGGTCTCACATATATGTGGCATCTAAAAAAGTCAAGTTCAGAGAAGCAGAGAGTTAAACAGTGGTTTCCAAGGGCAGGGGATGTGTGTGGGTGGGTAAGGGAAATTGGGAGATGTTAGTCAAAGAATACAACTTTCAGTTATAAGTTCTGGGGATATGATGTACAGCATGGTGACTATACGCTTGAAATTTGCTAAGAGAGTAGATCTTAAGTGTTTTTAAAGTGTTCTCACCACACACAAAAAGGTAACTATGTGAGGTGACAGATGAGTTAACTTGATTGTGGTAATCATTTCAAAATATATATGTATACAAATCACCATGTCATACATTTTAAGTTTATACAATTTTCATTTGTCATTTATACCTTAATAAAGCTGGAGGCAGGGAAACAAAACAATGCTCTGAGATGAGGAGGACCTAGGAGGAACAGAAGGGAGCACAGCGTAACTGAAACCTAATGAACAAGGAAGACAGTGGCAAATGGAACTGGAGAAACAAAGATACCAGATCACCAAGGGATTTCAGACCACAGTGAAGGATTTAGATTTTAAGGACAACGGGAATCCACAAAATGGTCCTAAACATGATTATGGTGTGAACTAACACATTTTTTGAAAATCAATTTGGCTGCTAAATGGAGGAATGGCTTGTAGTGAGATAAGACTGGATGCAGGAAGACGTGTCTGGAAGTGCAGGGGAAAGATTATAGAGAGTGAGACTAAAGTGCTGACAATAGAAATGAAGAGAAGTAAATGAATTCACAATACACTCAGAGGTAGAACTGGCAGGTCTTGCTGCAGGGTTGGATGTGGGGAATGAGAGACAGGAAGCAATCAAAAGCAAGGCCTAGGTTTCTGGTCTGAACTACCAAATTTATGAAGATGCCATGCCATTTACTAATAGGAGAAGAACTGGAAAAGAAACAGGTTTTGGGGAAGGGAAAATTCAGAGTTGTGGGGTAATTTAAATGTTTATTTAGAAATCCAAGTGGAGATGTTAAGTAGGTGACTAGATAGATATGTCTTTGGAGAGAGGTCAGAGCTAGAGATATAAATTTGGGAGTTTTTCATTCATTTACTCAATCAACAGATTTTTTTTTTGCAACTACTATGTGCCAGACACTGTTCCATGTGCTAGGGATATAGCAATGAACCTCTGTCTATAAAACGGGGATATTAATACCTACACCATTTAAGAGGATAAATGAGAAAATGTAAACAAATACCTATCACAATACCTGGTACACAGTATGTGCTTAATAAATGCTAGATATTATTATCAGTGACAGAAAAGAGATGATAAACAAATGAATAAGACAATTTCAATGTAATAATACATGCCTTAAAGAAAACAGAACAGTAGTTACAGAGTGACAGGTAAGGGTGGCTATTTTTGATAGGTGGTCAGGGAAGGCCTCTCTGAGGAGATGACATTTCAGCTGACACCACAATGATGAAAAGGAACCAGCTCTGTGACGATCCAGAAGAGTAGCCCAAGCAACGTGATGAGGCAGCAAGCAGCAGGTAGCACTGGAAAGGTAGGCAGACAGGAACTAGGTTGTGGAGAGCCTTCTAGCCATGGCAGACTCTGGCTTTTGTTTTGTAATGTAACAGTAAGCCACAGGAGAGGCCTGAGCAGGGTAATGACATCACCTGACTTAGGTTTTTAAAGAACTCACATTGGCTGCTGTGTGAAGAATGAATTACAGAGGGAAGCTATTACAGCTTTCCAAGTGAAAAATGGTATCTGTGACTAAAAGTGTGGAGATGATGTGAAGCAGGGGTCCTCAAACTTTTTAAACAGGGGGCCAGTTCACTGTCCCTCAGACCGTTGGAGGGCTGTTGGAGAGTGCGGCGCACATTCCACACATGCGCACTGTGGGCCCGGGACGAGTCGGCTGCTAAGCAGGACAGGCAGCAGCGGCAAAAACACCCAACGGGCTGGATAAATGTCCTTGGCTGGCCGCATGCGGCCCGCAGGCTGCAGTTTGAGGACACCTGATGTGAAGTAACTAGATTCTGGATATAATTTGGAGGTGCAGAGACAGATAATGGAAAGAGAGAATCAATGATGTCTCCAAGGCTTTTGACCCAAGCAACTGTGAGGGCCCATCAACTAAGATGAGAGCAGACTGGGGAGATAGCAGATTGCAGGGTTAGAAATCAAAAGATCTGCTTTGGCCATGTTAAGCTGGGATACCTATTAGACTCGTAAGTGGAGATGTCAAATAGGCAACTTTATATATATGAGTATGGAGTTCACAGAAATCAGAATTGGAGATGGGAATTTGGGAGTCATTAGCATATAGCAGGAGTAGCTGTCATCACCAAGGAAAGAATGCACAGTTCAGGGCCTAGGACCAAATCCTGAAACATTTAGAGATTAGGCAGAAAAAGAGGGAATAAAATTTGAGGAGTGGCCATGAAACAGAAAGAAAACTCATAGCATGCAGTATTGTGGAAACCAAGAGAAGTGTCTCCAGAAGGTGTGCTATGGTTTGAATGAGTCCCCTCCAAAATCAGGTGTTACCAATGTGATGGTATTAAGAGGTGATTAGGCCATGAGGGCTCCTCCCTCATGAATGGGAGTAGGTGCCCTTATAAAGGGGCTTGATAGAAGAAGTTGGTTTCCTCGCCCTTCTACCAGGTAAAGATGCAGCAAGAAGGCCCTCGCCAGACCAAATACCAGTGCCTTCATCTTGGACTTCCCAGCCTCTAGAACTATGAGAAATAAACTTCTGTTCTTTATAAATTATCTATCTGTGGTATTCTGTTATAACAACATAAAACAGATGAAGACACGGAGGGAATAATCATCAGTGTCAAGCAATATGAGGACAGAGAACTGGTCCTTGGTTTGGCATGCTGGAGATTATTAGTGATCCTTTCAAGAGCTTTTAATTTTAATGGTAAGCGTGAAAGTCCAATTGGAGTAGGGTGAAGGGGGAATAGAAGAAAAGTACAGTCATCAACACAAAGACAGTATATGATTTCAACCACTTAAAAATATACATATAGTTGTTCTTTGGTATACACAGGGGATTGATTCCAGGACCCCCATGTGGATTGAAATCTGCGCATACTCAAGTCCCTCAGAACCTACATATACGAAAAGTTGGCCCTCGACACAGGTAAGTTTTGCATCTTGTGAATACTGTATTTTTGGTACAAGCTTGGTTGGAAAAAATCTGCATAAGTTGACCCATGCAGTTCAAACCCATGCTATTCAAGGGTCAACTATATAATACATACATATAAAAGGTAATATAAAAATGAATATGGCTCTAATAGGTGGTAGGAGTATGGAGTTTATTGGTCCCGATTTTTTTTTTTTATGTCAGACAGGTAATGTGCTGACATCTTAACAAGATTTGAGGGATTTCACGCATGTGTGTGAAAACCCAATCATCATGCTTATGAACTACAAAAGGATCATATTGGTCCTGATTTTTAACACTTTCTGAAAATTATGTTTAAGAATAATTACATCACATAAAAACCTGTATACTAATGTTCAGAACAGCATTATTTATAATAGCAAAAGGTGGAAACAACTTGAATTTCCATCAATTGATCAATGGATAAACAAAATGTGGCATATCCACACAATGGAATATTATTCAGCCATAAAAATGAAGTACTGATACATGCTAAAATATGGATAAACCTTGAAAACATTATTATCAGCGAAAGAAAACAGTCACAAAAGGCCCCATATTATATGATTCCATTTATATGAAATGTCCAAAATAGGCAAATCTATAGAGACAAAAAGTAGATTAAGGGGTGAGAGAAAAGGAGGAATAGAAAATGACTGCTAATGGGTACCAGAATTTCTTTTGGGTTGATATAAATGTTCTGGAAGTAGATAGTGGTGATGGTTGCACAACAGAGTGAATATACTAAACACCACTGAACTGTATACTTTTAAAGGGTGACTTTTATAGCATGTGAATTATATCTCAGTTAAAAAATAATTACAATTTAAGTATAGAACATTAGAGTAAGAATGTACCTCCTTGAGTTCTTTCTGAGGTTCACAAATGAAGCCCTGATGACTGACTGCAGTAATCTAGCTTCTCTAAATCTTGCTTTTCTCTTCCTCTGACAGAGCTACTACTCAATTACCTCAAATAGCTCTCTCTTCAGGGATTTAATGTTTATACAAAACCAAGAAAAGCAAAAATGAAAAAAAAAAGTGCTAACTATTAGAAGTAGCTTATCTATAACTGTGAAAAGGATCCCTTTCTCTCTCATTTGTAACTAACACTTTACTAACACAGCTCAGCATGAATTTGACATCCTGGCAACCTCTGAAGTCAGGAACTTCCTAAACTGCTAAGAGGTAAAGTCTGTGTCATTTTTCAAGTTACTGTAACAAGTCTCCCATAGTTTAAGTAATAACTGGAATAAGTACTGGAAAAAGAAATGACAACACTTTTGAAACTCAAGTTTCCAAGCAACTGGGTTTTTTGTTTATTTTTTAAAGCTAAACAAAACCCCCAGGTGTCTCACTTCACACGGGGTTGCAGTTGCTTTCTATTACAATAAAGTGAATTACTTTTCCAAAAGCAAAAGCTACTAAAGGCAGTTTAAAGGAAAAGAGAAACTTACAAACAAGGGGACCAGAAAAGTACAGCAATTTGCAAAATAGGCTCAAAGGGAAAAAGATTGCTATTTCTGAATCTACATCTACAGAAATGCCTCCATGTCTCCTGAGTGTTCTCCACAGTCCAAGCGTTTGGTTCCCAGACCAGTCTGAGCTGCATGTGGGTGGGAGGCAGGCCTATCAGAGCCCAAGGCTCAGAAGTACTTCTTCCCAGCATTTCTGGGCACTTTGTACAAATGCCCATAGGACTGTTCTTTTCCACTGAGAATACAGTAAGATGCAAACACAAATGATGAACTTAAGTCATAGCAGGATAAATTTAAGCTACAGGGCAAAAGAAATCTCTGGATTATAAACACAGTCATCGGACTCATGGGAAAGGAAGTTCTGGATTCTTCTTTGAGTTTTGTAACTATACAAACACAACATTAATGGAAACCAAAATTTAAAAATTCTGCCACAAGCTTGCCACCCTAACAAATCCCATTTTCTTCTCTTGAATGCTCTTGTTTGGTTTTTCTCTAAATAGATATATAGTTTTTATATTATAAAATTTTTAAATGTTTTCTCTACTGAACATTAAATTTTAAGCATTTTCCCCAGTAACTATGCATTCTATATAACCATATGTTCTATGATTTAGTAATCTGTTCATGTGTTGATAGACACTGAAGTACCTAACAGCACAGTGTTTGAAAACCTAAATATTCATGAATAGGGAACTCTTTAATTACGGTACATCTATGTAATAGTGTGCTGCTGTCAAAAAAGAATGAGTCAGCTCTTTATGCACTGATAGGGAATGATCTCCAAGACCTATTGCTAAGTGAAAAAAGCAAGGAGTAAAACAGTGAAGAGAATGTGAAAACATTTGTGCAAAAAAAGGGGGATATTTTCACAAAAAAATATAGGTTACATGTAAAGGGAACTGGGTGGCAGGAAGACCTTTTACTTTAATACTCTTTTGTATTGAATTTTGAACCATGTTAATGTATTATCTATCAAAACAAATAAACATGAAAACAATTTTAAAGATTTTAGAGAATCATAGAACAAATTAAATAGGTGCCCCAGTTAATTCAACATAAAAATGAAATGAGTATAAGGAAGGTCAACAAAGTTTAGGTTTTATTCCCAGATGACTTGCTATGTTTCTATAAAATGGCCAATATCAAGTTCTATTTTCTCTTTTTATTTCATGTCTCTGATTATTAGTGCCCTTAGCATATTCTTGGTCTAAGCAGGCGTCCTTAAACTACGGCCCGCCGAGGACATTTATCCGGCCCGCTGGGTGTTTTTGCCCGTTTTGTTTTTTTACTTCAAAATAAGATATGTGCAGTGTGCATAGGAATTTGTTCATAGTTTTTTTTTTTATAGTCCGGCCCTCCAACAGTCTGAGGGACAGTGAACTGGCCCCCTGTTTAAAAAGTTTGAGGATCCCTGAAGAGTCAACCAGCACAGCTGAAGTTCATTAGATCCAATGACTACATTGGAGTTCTTACCACACCTGACCCCTCATAGCATTTAGCTCTGTAACCTCTTTCTCCTCCTTGAAACATTCTCTGGGTGTCTAAGTGTCACGATCATCTGGTTTTCCTCCTGCCTTTCCAGCTGCTCCTTCTTAGTCTCCTTTCCCAGTTCCTCCTCCTATGCCTGTTCTTATAATGCCTTAATGTTCTGTCTTTGACTCTCCTTTTGTTCTCTGCACTCTCCTGGAGCTTCAATTTACTCTCATAGCTTCGATGAACACACACAAGCAGATGACTCCAATCTCTTATCTCCAAGACACATTTCTCTGTGACCTCAGACCAGCACATCCAGCTGCCCATTGGGGAGCTCCTCTACATGCCTCACATTTACCATGCCCCAAGTTAACTCATCATCTTCCCTCAAGAACCTGGTCCTCTTCCAGTGGTCCGTATCTCAGAAAATTGCCATTACAACCTACCCACTCACTTTCTCCAGTCAGGACTTGGCTGTCAGGTTTAATGGATTCTCCATCTTTCCATCCCCACCCCTCAACTATTAGGCCTTTCCTAATGTTTTTGAAACCTCCTTTTTCTCTTACAATCTGTTGCTCTTTTCCAGTTAGGGATGTCATCATTTCTCACCATCATGATCATTACAAGCCTCTCTCTCTTTTTTTGTTTTTGTTTTTTCAGGCTAGTCAAGAGAAGCAGTGGGAATGGAGAAGGAACAAAAGAATCTGTAACTGGTTGTGATCAATTAGTTGTAAACACCACTGCACTCCGACCAGCCTATTACAAGTCTCTTAACTGGGACTGCTGCCTTCAATCTTGCCCCCTGCCTCCACCACTCTCTACCCTGCAGCCACAGAAATCCTTTTAAAATGCAACCAATCATTTCCTTCCTCTCTTTAAAACCTTCCCTTTGCCTTTAGAAAAAGTCCTAATTTATTGACTTGGTCTATAAGACCCTGCATGACCTAGCAGCCTCTGCTAACCTTTGCAGCCTCACCTCTCTCCTGCCCTCAACCCATACTTTATGCTCCAGCCATAGTATACTTCTTTCAGATCTTGGAACCCACCTGCATTCTCTCAGAGAGGGCTGCTAAATGAAGCAGTTACTCAGCAGTATGAAAAGACAGCCTTGAAACTTGGACCCCACCAAACTCCTAGATAAGGCAGCCAGCGGCACTGAACTTGTAGAACTGGCTCCCCTTCCAGTCACCCCAGTCATTTTTGTAGATTATTCATATCACCTTTTATTTCCCCTAATGTCAAGGACATATGAGGCAAACACCCACTGTATCATACAAATTTCTCAACTGTCTGCCCCTAAAGTGGCATCAGCTGAAAAGCAAAATAAAATAATTACGCTCTACACCAAGCTCCGTTCCTGCTCCCATAAAGTTTGCAGCTCAGGCTGCTTTCCCTTCCCTGAGTCAATATTTTCTTTGTACCCAGAGATAGAGAATGTTCCCTCTCTATCTCAAATCCCTCAAGATTTAGGTGTGACCGTGTAAGGTAGAACACACACTGCTGAAACACAGACCAGGGAAACAGGAACCTCACCCTAGAACTCCACAAGCCAAGGTACAGGTCCCCCCTTCCTGCACAGCAGCAGCAGCAAAGCGCAGCTGTCCTTTGTGGACTTGCTCGTGCTCATAACCACGCCTCCCCTCTAGGTCTTCCTGGAAAATAGTTAATCATCCACGGTCATCTGGTTACTTATCTGGTCCCTCCCAGGATCATTCCTCTAATGTTATGGCCTAGCAGTCTCTGGATAATGATAAGGAAAACAAAAGCAATGTAACTGCAAGCACTTTCTGTCATTCCCACCACCAGGAGTGGGAGCAACAACCCCTT
>VBSM01003169.1:30695683-30716250 GCA_008086735.1 Cheirogaleus medius | reverse complement strand
AGGTGGATAATGATGAGCTGAAAGCTGTATTGTAAAAGTGAATCCATCTCAACCTACACATGAATCAGCAGCAAGGTTTGACATTACTATTCCAACAATACTGGACTATTTGAAACAAATGGGCAAGGTAAAGAAGCTGGGTAGATGGGTTCGTGAATTAGACCAGAATCAGAATAGAAATCGTCTCGAAGCCTGCCTTTCCTTGTGTCACAACATAAAGGTGAACTATTTCTACATCGTATTATGTGATGAAAAATGGATTCTTTTGACAATCACAAGCAATCAGCACAATGGCTGAATCAAGATGAAGTGGCAAAACGCGGTCCAAAACCAAATATTCATCCAAAAAAGCTAATCGTGTCTGTTTGATGGTCCAGCACTGGTATTATCCACTACAGTTTCATGAAACCTGGTCAATTACAGCGGATGCTACTGCAACCAATTGGATGAAATGATGGGATGCTTGGAATGAAGCAGCGGGGATTGGTCAATAGAGGCTAGCCATCCTCTTGCAAGACCACATGTCACAAAAAACAATGCTGTTCAAACTACAGAAGCTGAACCTGGAAACTTTCTGTCATCTACCGTATTCACCAGACCTTGCACCAGATGACTACCACTTACTTCTTCCAGCTTTGGACCACTTCTTGCAAGGAAAAATATTCAGTTCTCAACAAACTGTGGAAAACGCCTTTCATGATTTCATCGCCATTTGCTCTGCAGGCTTCTTCGCTGCTGGCATAAGCAAGCTACTGTTAAGATGGCAAAACTGTGTCGACAGTTTAAGCACATGCTTTGATTAATTGTACTGCTTCTTGTTTGAGGTGTAATAAACTAAACTTTTGATTCAAAATCAGGTATTTCATATTTAATGACCTAATATAAATCCATGTAACGAATTATAGCTAGATAGGAGGAATAAGTTCTAGTGTTCTATACCATTGTATGACTACAGTTAACATTATATAATTTCAAATAGCTAGAAGGATATTGAACATTCCCAACACAAAGAAATGTTTGAGGTGATGGATATGCTAATTACCCTGATCTAATCACTATACACGTATCAAAGCATCACTCTGTACCCCATGAATGTATACAATTATTCTTTGTTATTTTAAAAAACCCACAAGGAGTAAAGACTGCCAGATGCCTTGATGCAATCAACACACCCAATTAGCATTTCCCTTGATATACATGCCTTAACAAAAGATAAAATGAGGTCAGGCACAACTTGAACTGAGTAAGCCCGATGATCACATCAGGGATTTTTGTTGTGTTTTTTTAGTATTGTAGCTCCAAATTTCATTACTTATACTACCCAGATATAACTGAAATAAAGGTATCTGACTTTGCTAAACCAAGGTTGTTTTTCTAGATCTAGATCAAATTTACCTTTAGGAGAGAGGACCAAGAATTTGCCACTGCACCATCAAGTGAACATGTGAAAAGGACTAGACTGAGACAGCTGGAAAATGTGCCTTGAAAGAACAAGAGCATTTTGACATTGGTTCCAGTTAAAAGAAAAAAAAATTTAAAAATAAAAAATTAAAAAAGAAAGAAAGACAGAAAGAAAGAACAAGAGCAAGTATGAGCTATGTTTATTGTCCAAGTTTGTGTTGCTGTAAACAACACAGTCAACTACAGTGCATTCTGTTTCTGCACTGTTAACCTTGGAAATGTGAAAACCACCATGGGAAGCAGAAAATGTTGTATTAAAACCTTTCGTACCGCATAGAAATCTCTAAGACATATGCCAGGGACTGCATGTTTTTGGGCAAACTGCACGTTATTTAAATCATCTTAACTACAGTGAAAAACAAGAAAACTCATGAGTGGTCCTTAAGGTGTTAATGTAAGGCAACAATTCTTAAGGTAAAATGAGACACTACAATAACACTTTTTCACACCTCAACAATCAAGGTGACAAAACCAACAATGATATTTTGTTTAATTATTTTCCGACTCTACAGACATAATTCTGCTTTCACCTTCATCACATTTTCATATGGTTTTAACAGGGGAAACACTTCCTCTTCTAAGAATCTCTTTACCTGTTCCAAAGAGGAAAGGAAACATAAGACAAAAGAAAATGTTAAGATGTAAGTGGATAATACCTTTTTCAATGTCAACTGACATCACTGAGACCTAATTTGATAAAGCTTTTACTCCATCATTGAGTGTCTGTTTTCCTCAAATGCCTATCAGAAATCTCTCCCTAGACACAGGTGATTCAACCCACATGCCCACCATCCTTCCCCGCAAACCAACCCCGCCTGTGTTCTCTCAGTTGGTCCCACCATTTCTACAAAAGCTATTAATAAAATCACCATGGCTTCTCCCCTCCCTCCTTTCCAGCCCTATTCAACCAGCCACCCAGAGATTAACCTCTTCTCTCCCCCTTCTATCTTCCACCACTGCCTTTGTCAAAGCCCTCATAATCTATTGCTTGGCCCATTACAGTAGCCTCTTCACTGGTTTCTCTACCTCCAAGTTTTAAGTGTTTAAAGTCCAACTTTTACATAACACCTGAGTGATTTGAATGTAAAGGACAAACTCCTGTCCTCAGATTCAAATCCAGTTATTACTTTTGGGGCACTTGCTACTCCAGCAACACTCAACTGACTATATAGTCACTTTCACATGTTAGAGGTCTATGTGGTTTGCCATCTCCTCCCAACTGGCCTTCCCAGGCTAACCTCCTACTTGTCAGCTCAGACATGATGTCTTCCAGGAAGTCTTTCCTAACTTCTACCACATTCTGCCTTAAAAGAGATATCTCCTCCTTTGTGACCCCCATCCCCCAAAAGATGTACTTCCCTCAATCCCTACATGTACTGCTTGGTGTAACATTGACATATTTGCAAGTCTTTACCACTAAGTTTTGAGTTCCATGAAGACAAGGATTATCTATTCATCTTTAAGTCCCCAGTATTAAACACAATACTTGAACACACACCGAGCACCTAGTATGTACTAAGTAAATGTTTTTGAATTAATGTTTCTAGTCTTTTCCAAAAGGTCAGCAGGAAAAATGACAAAATATTTATGGAGCATCTACTACACATCAAGCATTATGCTAGGTGTTTTAACCCTCATACCACCACTATGAAATATATTATTTCTATGCTGTCAGACAGTAAATGCCAGAAGTCAGGACTTAACCCAGATCTAGCTGACAATAAAACCCAAGTCTTTGTTCTTACAACATATTCTTGAGATCAAAAGAGAGTCCCGAGAAATCAACAAGGGGAAATACTTAAGGCAGCTCAAAATAGTCAAATCTTCACATTTTAGCCAGCAAGCTTCTCTGATTTCCATTCATTCTTTTTATTTTTGTATTTTGTATTTTCTTTTTATTTTGTATTATCTTACATTTAAGGTAATCTAATTTCCTTCTAACTAGCCCCATTCCCATCATAAAACAGAAATATCAAAGACAGTATGCCAGGCTCCGCAGCCAGCAGTGTGAAAAGAGGGCATCTAGGGAAGAACCCCAGAAGAGTTCTGATGGATGCTTACCTGCTGGGACGCACGACCAGTGAAAGAAGAAGGATCCAGTAAACGGTCTAAGTGGGAATGAATGGGACTGAAATAGGCATCGGCCTGTATCCGCTCTATGAGGTCATTGTCACCCCCTTCCTGCTTAACCACAGCAGCTGCCTGCTGGGAAAGCACTCTGATTTTCTCATGGCAATCCTGGGAAGACAGTGAAGTGGGGTCAGTTCACTACTAACAAGGCATATGAACACGCTTAGTCATGAGATACTTCACATCCATGCTGGTACACAACACTCCTCTAGACTAAAGTGGCTCCCTTCAGTCTGAGTCCACTAAGATCTCAACTCTCTGACCACATCTTCAGATGAGTGCCCACCTTGCCCTGGGCTCTTCTTTAAAGCCTTATGAACCTTTTGCTCTTGCTTCCTGCTCTCTTTCCATCACTCCCTATGGAATTTCAGACCTCACTCCTTCACTAAGAGTGGGCTTTTTCTACAAGTGATTAAGTGATTGACTTTTAATAAACTGAGTTCACCACAATCACCTTCCAAAGATAGCAGAGTATGGTCACTGCTCTGTACCAACACTGTGACTGAAGGTAACACCTTCCTTCGTCCTTTCTTCTTCAGGGAGGAGAGCAGGACTGAAGGTACACTCTCAATTTATCCAGGAGCATGAGGGGTTACAAACCTGGCGGCTACCCCCAGCTTTGACCATGGCCATGATGATATTCTCTGTGGCCATGAAAGGCAGCTCTTGCCGAATACGCCGTTCAATTACCTAGAAGAAAAGATGAAATGAATGGCCAAAAAAGATGCCTCAAGGTGACACAGGCATACACACAGCAGGTCGCCAACTATCTCAAGCAAAATTCAGGGACACAAACTACAATATTTATGGAGAGAGTAATGGGTTGTTTTTATTCTATATGGTACTTCTCAGTTTTCTTATTAATTTGGAGATTTATTTTAAATTTAAAAAAAGAATATTGATTTAAGTAAAAAAGTTGCTTCAGAGGAATGATTCCTAAAATCAAAATGTGTTACATTTCAGTGCCCAGTCTTAAGAGCTGAGTATATCATGGGAATGAACCAATCTGCTAAGGACTTAAAAACAGGCAAATGGAGCCATTACTGTGCCTAGTCATGCCAGAGTGGATGATTTGTGCTGGTAGATAGTTCAAGGCAATTTAAAGTACTTCTTTTTCCTTCTTCTATAAATGTGTCTATGAATTCCACAGAGCTCGTTCCCTAAGCTTATGTCATGAACTCAAGGACATAATAAGTTGGGACGAACTCCTATTAGACCAGAATACAGCGCCCACAACACACTCCAGAGCACTCCTCTTCCCCCACATTCCAACCCTTCCTTGATAATTTACTTTTTTGAAGCCTCTTACTTTGGGGTACACCACCAATCCTTCAGAAATGTTCTGCAGCGTATTCAATATAGTATCTGCAGTAAGAAATGCCTCAGCCAAACAGATACGTCTAGAAAACAAACAGCCATTCAGTTATCTCTTTAAACAATTTCAGTGAAAAGCAGGGTGCGTCCCAAGAGGCTGCCCTATTGATCTCTCATGCCTTATGTACTCTAGCCAATTTCCTTCAATCTCATGATTCCAACTACCCCAATGTTCTCATGACCCTTAAATCTATCACCTCCAGTCCAGACCACTTGCCCAAGCACCATACCTTATACCTGAGAGCTCCAGTTGGTTGGCCCATAGGCATCTCAAACCCCAAATTGAATTCAGCCACTTTCTCACTGCCTCCCACTTACCACGGCAAACCTGCTCTTCCTCTCCTTTGTAGCCCCTGCCTCAGTAAATGGCACTAGCACCCCAGTCACTGGGTTCTTAATACTGATTCCAGTCAACCACCAAGGCTGGCCAATCTGCCTTTGACTCTGTATCTATGTCCTTCCTCTCCATTTACATAGCCACTGTACCAATGTGGACTTGGGACTTTTAAAGTAGCTAACTTGTTCCTAACTTGTTCTGACCTGATCCATGTCCCCTTACAGCTGATTCTAGAAAGCGCTGCCAGGGTGTTTTAGCAGGCATATCTCACTAGGTCGCACCTTTAGTTCTCAATGCCTGACTTATTCTGAATGAGTTCACATGACTTATTCCCATAGATGAACCCAGCATTATGCACAGATCCTAGAGAGCTGGCTTTAACGACACCACCTTATCCACTCAAGAAATCTCAGTACAATGTGAGAGTAATGTGAATCTGCTTTCAATGATTATTACCTTATTTATAGTTACACATGACTTCTGACTCACCTCATAATTAATCAAGATGTCACTGTGCCAAGACACCACATGTGACATCTACTTGCCTTCAGGATAACAGTTAAATTCCTTTTCAGGGCCCATAAGACCCTTCATAAATGGGTACTACTTGTGATCATGATCTGCCCCATACTGACTTTCTTCCCCAGCACTACACAATAATTGGTAACTCCATTAAGTGTTTTTTTCTCCTACCTTTGTGCCTTTATACATGCTCCCAATTTTGCCTTTTAAAAAGGCCTGTATTTCTTTTTTCTTTGTGTTCTTTTTTGAGACAGAGTCTCTGTTGCCCAGGCTGGAGTACAGTGGCTTCATCATAGCTCACAGCAACCTCAAACTCCTGGGCTCAAGCAATCCTTCTGCCTCAGCCTCCCGAGTTGCTGGGACTACAGGGACACACCATCGTGCCAGGCTAATTTTTCTATTTTTAGTTGCCCAGCTAATTTTTTTTTTTTCCTATTTTTAGTACAGACAGGGTCTCCCTCTTGCTCAGGCTGGTCTCCAACTCCTGAGTTCAAGCAATCCTCCTGCCTTGGCCTTCTAGAGCGTTAGGATTACAGGCGTGAGCCACTGCGCCCACCCTTAAGGCCTGTATTTCTTAAGGCTTAAGGCATCATCTCTACTGTGACACTTTCTGATTCCTCAAACATTACTCCCCCGACTTTGCTCCCACAGTACCCTGTACACACTTCAATCATAACACTTATCACACTGTCCTTTTATGTTTTTGCCTCCCTGCTGGACTCCAGGCTCCTTGAAGACAAGGAGGGAATATAGAGATGCTCAAAAACATCCTTTTGCTTCTGGGCTCTTCCTTTAGTCCTCCTCCCAACTTGCTTTATGTGACATCCCTGTACCACTAACCGGTTGGCACTATCATCCAGCGTGCGTTCAAACCACTGCACAGATGCTGTCTGCAGTGGGTCCATGACAAGGGTCATCAGGTGACGGGCAAGGCTGCAGCACCGTTCTGAGCGCATGGGGTTCCGCTTGTATGGCATTGCACTCGAGCCTGCCACATAAAAGGACAAGATGCAAAAGCAGAAAGAATTCAGAGGAGAGCAAGTGTGCAATATGCTGCTGGGTAAGCTGTGAGCAGATGTCCAGAAGGCTCTCCAGCAGCTCTGTGGTGCTCAAGATCTCTATATAACACTCACCAATCTGCTGTTTTTCAAAGGGTTCCTCCATCTCCTTGAGGTTTGCTAGGAGGCGTATGTCAGTGCAAATCTGTGGGAAGCAGGGAATTAGCATCATTCTACACTGTCAGTGTGCACGGGAGTCTGGGAGCAGCAACTAGGCCGATGAAGAAGCTCTCTAGGTGTGCTGTCGCTGAGCTAACGACCAGCACGTCCTCCCCAAGAGCTCCTGCAGAGTATCTTAATCAGACTGCTCTCCGCTCCCAAAGAGCTAGGATGACAAATTCAAGGAGCATGGAAACACTTTTGCGAAACACGACTTACGATGTCATGGAAAGATAACAGTAAGATTAATTTTAATATGCCACTGAACAAGATGGACATTTTGCAATCCTTGGAGAAACTCTAAAGAGAATGTCAAAACTAGTCTTTCCCTCAAACACACCTTAATTTAAGGGCTCCATTTACAGGCCCCAAATTGTAAAACTGAAGTATGATACCTCTTGAGAAAGACAATTAAGTAAAGTTCTGACGCTGATTCAGTCTGTCTGTGGTACCCAAAGCTCCCATCCCCCACAAGCTGCCACCACTCACCTTGTGCACGGATGCCCCCAAGCTAGCCAGCACAGACAGAACCTCGATATCCACTTTCCGCGTATAGGTCTGCCCCGTGATGATGAAACTCCTGGAAATAAACAGAAAATAGTTCAAAGCTGGGAGTGGTGGCACATGCCTGTAGTCTCATCTACTTGGGAGGCTGAGGTGTTCAAATCCCTCCTGGGCAACACAGTGAGACTATGTTTTTTTTTCCAAAAAAAAAAAAAAAAAAAAATAGAATTGGGCGAGATTGAGCCATTGTAGTGGCTCACCCCTGTAATCCCAACACTCTGGAACTACAAAGCAGGAGGATTGCTTGAGGCTAGGAGTTTGAAGCCAACCCAAGCAACATAGCAAGATCCTGTTTTAAAATATTTTTTAAAAAAAATTTAGCTAGGCATCGTAGCACACACCTATAGTCCTAGCTATTTGGGAGAATGAGGAGGGGACACCCCTTAAGCCCAGGAGTTTGAGGTTACGATGAGTTATGATTAGGCCAATGCACTCTAGCCTGGGTGACAGAGCGAGACCTTGTCTCTAAAAAAATTAAATTAAAAAATTGCACACAAAATGTGGCTCTGTCAAACAAGCAAAAGCAGGTCCTAAGCAAAACCCTGGTCTTAGTGACACACTATATCACACTGAACCCAGAGAACCTGACTGGTAATTTGCTCCTGGAACAAACTAGTCTACCACCCTTTTTACCAAAACTCAGGAAGCTGTCCTGACTTGAGGAAGAAACATGGTCCAGTATGCCCATGTCTCTCCAGAGCTTGATGGCAGTGCCTGGGAGACAGAACCATTGTGGAGCCTGGGGACCCCCCCTCATGGAAATGGGTCAGATTTAGTCTAACCCACTGGAGGCCTTCAGTAAGGAAATAAAAACAAAAACACTAACAACATGGGTAAGGATATTCTAAAGAAATTAGAAGTAAATAATTTTTTTCTTATAGATTATAAGAAAATAGAATCCAGACTATGAAAAAATAAAACTCAAGTCAGAGAGAGAAGGAAATGAGTAGAAAAACAGAAGAAGAAAAAGTCAAAGAAGTTGAGGTCCAACCAAGAGCCCTTCTTCATCAACTTAACAGGGAGGCCAACACTTGTCCAACTTACCTACCTCTTAAATCCTGCCTTTTCTGTCACCATCTTGTCAAGCTGTTCTACCTTGAAGAAAAAAGACACATCCATAAAGAAATCCAGGTATCCAGGACAAGATTATCTCAACCTGTCATCCAGCCCAGGTCTCAGCCCTCCAACCTCCTTCTAATCCAAATCCCACCCCACCCCCCATCCTGGATCAATCTCTGTTATCATAGTGACAGTCAGCCTTTTCTCTTGGGCTCCATCGCTGAATTTCAGTATCCCCAAGGTCACTTTCAGAATACCTTTTGGTCATCTCCCTCAAAGAGCTGCAAGAAGCTGGCCTGAGTGCCAGTGGTGCCCTTCACTCCACGGAAGCGAAGGTCATCTCGGACACGCTTCAAGTTCTGGAGATCAATGCAAAGATCTTGAATCCAAAGACAGCAACGTTTCCCAACTGTGGTCAGCTGAGCAGGCCTGAAAATAACCCAATGATAACACAAAGTCGTGTGACACCAAGGCCTTACTTCATCAAAGCTTCACTGCTTCTTTTAATAACCACTATTACCCACTGCAGGGGGAACAATTAAAGTAAAAGTTGGAAGGCTAGGCTTGTGCCTATAATCCCAGTACCATAGGAGGCTGAGGTGGGAGGACTGCCTAAGCTCAGGAGTTGGAGGTCAGTCTGGGCAACACAGCAAAACCCTGTCTCTACAAAAAAATTGTGAAAAATTAGCTGGGTATGGTGGTACAAGCCTGTAGTCCCAGCTACTCAGGAGGCTGAGGCAGGAGGATCACTTGAGCCCAGGAGTTTGAGGCTACAGTGAGCTATGATTATGTCACTGCACTCCAGCCCAAGATGACAGAACGAGATTCTGTCTCAAAAAAAAAAAGTAAGAGCAGGAGAAACTAGTAAAGATAAAACAAGAGCTAAAAAGTTTGAGCAAATAATAGTTAAGGAGATTCAATGTCATTTATAAACATTCAAAGATTATAAAACTAAAGGGCTATTAGCATAGTTCTTTCTTCATCAAGAGGCAATTTAAAATAAGGGCAGAGACAATGTCCATTTGTTCATGGCTATATCTCCAGACACTGGTAAGAAATATATTGGATATTCATATAACATTTGCCAAGTACCTAATATGTTCCTGCTATTGGAAACACAACAGTGAACAAAACAGGTAAAGTCCCTATCCAATGGAGCTTACACTGTAGTGCAAACAAGTTAAGAAAAAACAAGATAATTGTAGATATTTTATTTTATTTTTTGAGACAGAGTCTCGCTCTGTTGCCTGGGCTAGAGTGCCGTGGCATCAGCTTAGCTCACAGCAACCTCAAACTCCTGAGCTCAAGCAATTCTTCTGCCTCAGCCTCCTGAGTAGCTGGGACTACAGGCATGTGCCACCATGCCCGGCTAATATTTTTCTATATATTTTTAGTTGTCCAGCTAATTTCTTTCTATTTTTTAGTAGAGACGGGGTCTTGCTCTTGCTCAGGCTGGTCTCGAACTCCTGAGCTCAAAGGATCCACCCACCTCAGCCTCCCTGAGTGCTAGGATTACAGGTGTGAGCCACCGTGCCCGGCCAATTGTAGATATTTTAAATGCTAAAAGAAGAAAATGAGGATCACAATGGCGAAGGCTACTTTATATCGGTGGCAGAGGAAGGACTTTGTGAGGAGCCAGTCATGCGATGGAGAACCCCAAAACACATATAACCAAAGGACTCTAACATTACAGCTAATGGCTTTGTTTCCAGTGTGATGTCTCAATCAATCCACTGAAGGTCTCTTTCTAAACATAAAACATAATTATAAATAAATTACAATAATGTCCAAGTTTTAATTAGCCCACTCCAAAAGGAATTTCTTTAATCTTAGGCTAATGATACTGACAGTTAGCAACATCGATGCACACCAATAGAAATGTCTACAGTAGGCGCATCACAAGCTGCAGTACATCCTCAAATTAATCTCATTGTTTTCCTTGTTAACTCCTGCTAACAGATTTGCATGGGCTTGTTCACAGCAGCATTATTCATAATAGCCACAGAGTGGAAATAACCCAACTGTCTATCAACCAATGAATGAATGGGTACACAACATGTGGCACAGCAGTACAATGGAATGTTATTCAACCATAAAAAGAAGTGAAGTTCTGACACATACTACAACATGGATAAATATTGAAAACATCATGCTAAGTGAAAGAAGCCAGACACAAAAGGTCACACATTGTACAAGATTCTATTTATATGAGATGTATAGAATAGGCATCTCCATAGAGACAAAAAATAGATTAATGGTTGCCAAGGGCTGGGGAAAGGGGGAATAGGAGTGACTACTAATGGGTATGGGGTTTCTTTTTGGGACGACAGAAATATTCTGAAATTATATAGCAGTGGTGATAACATAACTCTTTAAATATACTAAAAATCACTCCATTGTACACTTTAAAATGGTGAATTTTATGTTATGTGAATTACATCTTGTAAAGCTTTTTTTTAATTGCATGGACTGACCATTTTCAGAGTTCCTAATATCTGCTAACTGTGGCAGCCAATGCCTTTCCTTATGCTAATCCCAGAGGAACATCAGAATGCTTCTGCTTTCCCTGGGCACTCTCCCAGAGGCAGGAGAGACAGAGGAGCTGCAATACAGATGATGCTAGGTGTGTAGGGAAGCCAGCAGAAAGCAACACTTTTCATAGTCAAGCCATAGATGCTGAGCACTGACTCCTTCACAGGAACAAGTTCTTCAGGTTTCTGCTACCAACAAACATAAGCCCTAACTTTAAGGAAGATTAAGCTCAACAGGCTTTCTTAAGTCATGAGATGATATCTCTGTTGCCATAGCAATATGATATCAAAACATAAGTCAGATACGAATACACCACTACTCAAACAACATCAGCTACCTGTCACTAGCATTCCAAAATGACATCATCAGCTTCTTTTTTCTATCTTTGACACAGAGACTCACTCTGTTGGTTGGGCTACAGTGCCATGGCATCAGCCTAGCTCACAGCAACCTCAAACTCCTGGGCTCAAGTGATCCTCCTGCCTCAGCCTCCCGAGTGGCTGGGACTACAGGCATGGGCAACAATATTTGGCTAATTTTTCTATTTTTAGGAGAGATGGGGTCTCACTCTTGCTCAGGCTGGTCTTGAACTCCTGACTTCAAGCAATCCTCCCACCTCAGCCTCCCACAGTGCTAGGATAACAAGCATGAGCCACTGTGCCCAGCCATTATCAGCTTTTTTAAAGGGCTTTATTCCAAATACTTGCACATTTTAAAAGTAAAAAACACAAAAACTAGAAAAAAATTACTCTATTATTTCATAAACCAGAGTTATCGATATTTATATTGTAATATACTTTCATCCAATCTTTGTGCAATTTATAAGCTTTTTTCCCATAACATTAACTTAAGCACATTTCCACGCTATTAAGTCTCGTGAGCATCATTCTAATGGTTGCATATTATTTCAACTTATGGATATACTATACCTTATTTAGTTATTCTCTTATTTTTGGACATTTAGATTGTTTCTGATGCTTATTATCATAAGAAATATTTTTTAAGGCTCTTTATACATATTTCCAAATGTTTCCCAGACAAACTGTTAGATTTACTCTCTTACCAGTAAGGCTTTTAAGGTGGATATCAGGTTCATTTCTTATAAGCAACCCAAGTTATCTGCTTAAGTTATACTTTAATACCCTTCACCTCAAGGTTACCATGGAAAAGGGAAAACTAAAGAAGTATCCGGAAGCCATATGCATATAAACAAGCGCAACTCCCAAGAAGTAATCTTATCACTTACTGGAAATGTGTGAAACCTAACGTGGGTAGATCAGCTCGTTCCTTAGCAAAGTTGGCAAGCCGAGAGATCACTCTGGCAAGCTATAAGAAAGATCATGTGGTAGAAAGAGGGTGAATTCAGGTTGAGTTGATTACATAATAGTAACTAAACTTTTAAATAATTTTATATAAAATTAGACCTCTAGCTCATGAAAGGCAGCAGCCATTTCTTTTCATCTTTGTATCCTGAAGTGCCCTGTAGAGTTCACAGCAACCAACATCTGAAAACTAAGTTGACTAACTAAAAAGTTATGAACTATTTTAAGACCACTGCAGAAAACCAGGAAAAAATCATAATCCTGACCGACATGTTCCAGCGACATGCCTTTGCTTCCTTCATTCAAAAAGGTATGCCTTGGGAGGGGATGGGTATATACATACATAATGAGTGCGATGCGCACCAACTGGGGGATGGACATGCTTGAAGCTCTGATTCGAGGGGGGAGGGGGGCAAGAGCAATATACGTAACCTTAACATTTGTACCCGCATAATATGCTGGGGGAAAAAAAAAGGGCATGCTTTAAAAAGCCTTCACTTATAGTGTTTTAAAGAGGCAGTTAGTTCTACAGATTAGAAATAAGGTCATTCACCTGAGAAAATGATAATCTATGTGGATTTATACTAGTTGATTTAGTCATAATTGGTACCCATCTCCTATCACAGGGAATCTAAGGTTGGTAGGAAATGTGTGCCGACTTCTTACCTTTGGCAACAGCAGGTCAAATGCATTTCTAAGAATAATCAGGTCCTACAAAGTAAAATGCAATGGTGTCATATTAAAGAGCTTTGCTCACACAATATTGTGTAACACTTTTTGGCCACATGGCTGGATGTCTGAGCTAGCAACCTTATTGTACCACTAGCAACCCACTTTGCATACCTGACGATGCTAATGTTAAGTTGTTCTTTTCTGATTACTGTTTTAAAAGCAGACCAACTTAGAAAGCAGTTCTTCTGGGATCTATAAGAAACAAAACCTTTATACTCATAAAGCCCAACGGACTTGGTATCTAAAACAACCAGAAAATGTGCAAGTCAACAGGTTTATACTTTCCCAGAGAGGAATAGCTGAGTCTCTGAGTACATTCCATTGGTTCCTCCCCTCTTTTCTCACCTATAGTTGCTAATAAGGAACGGTATAACCTAGAATATCAAGGTTTAGGAAACTTAAAGCTGCTACTGAGGAAGATAAGAAATGTATGTATTTCAGGCAACTCCAACATGTGCTTGTAGAAAACAGTAATTGCTGAGCCCAACTATACCCTGAGTACTTTTTAAAAGGATTTTCCAAGTAAGATCGTTGTTCTCCTCCAATTATCTTACCAATTCTACAACGATGCCTTTAATTATGTACCACTTAAGACTAAAAAGTATTTGGGACAACTTAACTTCTGGCCCCATGAGTACACTGTGATTAAGTGCACAAGTTTTGGAGTCATTCTTCCTGATCTTGTATCCTTTCTAGCTGTGTAATCTTGGCCAACTTCTTTAACCTCTCTTTACATTTCCTCATCTGTAAAAATGAAGATAATAAAGCCAGACCCCAAAGACCATGTATTCTATGACTCCATTTATAAGAAATTTCTAGAAAAGGCAAAACTACAAAGACAGAAAGCAAGTTGGTGGTTGTCTAAGACTGGAGGCAGGAGTGGGGGCTGACTGCAAACAGGCATAGGAGAACTTAGGGTGAGGGATATACTCTAAAACTGGAGTACGGTGAAGGTTGAACAATTGCATACATTTATTAAAACTCACCAAACTGTACATTTAAAATGGATAAATTTCACTGAGTTAAAAAACTAATAAGACTGTTTAAAAACAGAGATAACAGCATCTATCTCTTATGGTTTTACTGCAGAATAAATGAAGTAATACATACAAAGTGCTCACAATGGTACCTGGCACCTAGTAAACTTTCAGGAAAATGTTTGCTGTTACTTTTCCATGTTTGACTATAAAACACTTTTGCTAATTAAAAGTTTCATTTAACAATTACGGGCCGGGTGTGGTGGATCATGCCTGTAATCCTAGCACTCTGGGAGGCTGAGGCGGGAGGATGGCTCAAGGTCAGGAGTTCGAAACCAGCTTGAGCAAGAGCAAGACCTTGTCTCTACTAAAAACAGAAAGAAATTAATTGGCCAACTAAAAATATATAGAAAAAATTAGCCGGGCATGGTGGCGCATGCCTGTAGTCCCAGCTACTCGGGAGGCTGAGGCAGAAGGATTGCTTGAACCCAGGAGTTTGAGGTTGCTGTGAGCTAGGCTGACACCATGGCACTCTAGCCCGGGCAACAGAGTGAGACTCTGTCTCAAAAAAAAACAAACAAACAAAAAAACAATTACAATGCAACCTGTGAGCTATGATCTGCACTCTAGCCCAAGCAACAGAGCAAGACCCTATCAAAACAAAACAAAAGACCAATAATAATGCAATCCTCCTTTCTTTATAGAAGCCACAATGAAGAATTATAAAGGATGTTGGAAAGAAAAGCCCTTTGGAAAATTATTAATACCTCAGCCCCTAAAATGCTTAAGACCTTGGCTTATGTCCAGCATACCAATGCATAAGCAATATCTGTCACTAGGTCCTCACAGTTTAGATTGGAAGGATACTAAAAGCAGAAAATTCCTGAGTGTTTTCAGCCAGGATTCCCCTAAAAGTAAAGATCTATGAAGTCAATTCCTAAACTGGACATCATATAAAATTTATAAGGACATTATAAAATGAGTCTCAAGTATAAACAATAGGGGTTCCTACTGTATTATCTCCAACATAGCAGGAGGTGGCACCAAGATGAATAATGCCTGCAGCTTTTGGACAGCAGTGGCCAAACGTGTGCACATGAGCCATCACATCGTGTCGTAATTGTCTCTCTTCCTCAGCTGCCATCTTGAAGTCGATGTTGTCCAGGTTTGATTTCATCTCTTGGATTTGTTCGTCTGTGATAGGCAAACCCAAAGTCTGGAGAATAGACAAAATAAGATTAAATAACCTCAATATCACTATTATTTGAACTGAAGTGACAACAAGAAAAACTTGGTTTATGTTAGCATTTATGCCCTATCTCCCAATTCTTAAAGTTTAAGTGGTACAGCCTGCAGTCCCAAGAGGCTAAGACGGGAGGATCGCCTGAGCCCAGGAGTTCAAGGCTGCAGTAAGCTATGATCGCACCAGTGAGCTCCAGCCTAGGACAGAGTGAGATCCTGTCTTAGGAGAAAAAAAAACCCCAAGGGCAACCAAGCTAAATGTGGGGGTGGGGGTTGGGGGGGCGGCCTTTTCAATGAATCATGGTTATATTCTAAGTAAATGCCAACACATAAAACAACAATACAATCCGGCTCTTGACCACTCTCTCTGCCCCATACCTCTGCTTAGCTCACTCCTTCACATGTTCTGGGCTCAAATGTCATCTTCTCAGAGAGGTCTTCCCTGGCTTCAATGTAAAATAGCTTTCTATGTCACTGAACTATCCCTTTAGCCTGGTTTAGTTTAGAGTACTTACTACTACCTGACATTTTTACATATTTATTAGCCTAGCCTTTCCCTCTATGCCACCGCTGCCTGTCCTGCTTAGCAGCCAACTCGTCCCGGGCCCACAGTGTGCACTCTCCAACGGTCTGAGGGACAGTGAACTGGCCCCCTGTTTAAAAAGTTTGAGGACCCCTGCTCTAGAATGTATACATGAGGGGAGAGCTTTGTTAGATTTACTGCTTAATCCTTAGTGATTGGCACGCAGGTGCCCAAAGTGTGGCAGCTTTACATTTTACCCAGATGGATTTACTCAGAGAAACCAAAATTAATAGTTCTGTTAAGTAGTTTTGCCAGCAAATTCAGTGCAATTGAAAGCAATTCCAGGTGATATTGCTAAGAAAAGAAACACAACAACATCTTAAATTCATCTATCACTGGAAAAATTAGGCTAGCAAAAAAGGTAGCTCAGAACCCTGGATCCAAGGGCTGAATATATACAGAGGTGAAACTGATATACAGTACTGAACTTGAAACTCACAAGGCCTGACTCTGGGGAGGATCTTGTATCTTAGACCTGGTATTGTCCAACATGGCAGCTACTAGCCAGATGTAGTCATTTTAATTAATTAAAACTAAAAAGTAAAAATTCAGTTTCTCAGTTGCACTAGACACATTTCAGAAGCCACCTGTGGCAGAAATGCCTGGAACCTTTACAGCAGAAATGACATATCAGGGCTCCTTCCAAAGCAAAGCAGCACGGGGCAACGTGGCCATATTACTTCCTTCCCCCAAGTAATTTATCTTCTCAAAATTCATACTTTCCCTATAGCTGATTTTCTGCATTCCTCCTAATCTCTCATTCTCCAAATTTTTTTTAACTACTAAGTTACATAATTTATGCTAATTTTGACACCCTGATAATCCAAACCCAAAATTGTATGCATTTCAGACAATGTGTGGACCAAACAGAGGAACGAACACATATTCAGGCTCCACATTCCAATTCCAGCTTGAAGTCATTTACTACCTATGGTGACTCTGGCAAAGTTTTTCTGAGTCCCACTCCCCTATCTATAGCATGGAGTATCAAATGAAATAGAAAAGAGTACATACTAGGACATCACAAACCACAACACATTATTAAGGTCTATCTACTACTATCACTATCTGATAGTTTATAGTAAATTTCTCTATGCCTCCAGTCCCTTATCTATAAAATAGGTACAATAATAGCTCTTACACTACAGGGTTGTTTTGAGGATTAATGAGCAATTATATGTTAAGTCTTAAAACAGTGCCTGGGACTTGGACTGTTCAAGTCTTACATAATACTAGGTCTAAGATATAAGATCCTCCACAGAGTCAGGCCTTGCAAGTTTCAAGTTCACCACTGTTTATAACTGTCTGCTATTATTATACTGTACCACTGAAGTTTTTGGAGTGCAGTGATGGGGGTTGGGCAGGGAATCTAGGATGAAAGTTTACCGTTTGGGGAGTTTTATGGTACCATGATCCTAGGTACTACTCGGATTGTTTCCATTTTTACTATGCCATTTGAGAGGACACTGCCAACTTGCTAGTTGTGGCACTTTCCTCTGAAATTTGAGAAGAAAGATAGCTCTTTAGACCATTTTCAGTTTCCTTCCACTCCTCTGGGAAGGCCCCTCTGAAGTTATTTCTGAAACCGTTGGGCTAACTAACACTATACGCAACCCTTGTAAGAGAAACCATAAACTCCTTCCCAAATTCTCCCTCCTCAGAAGCAAAGTGTAGCCGAATGAGGCAAAAAGAGTGGCCTTCAAAACACGCATTCCAGCATTCCAGTCCTGTCACTAACTCACAAGCACTGTAAAAGACAAAGTGGCTAAGCACTCAGCGCAGGCTCTGGACTGAATCCAGGTTCAAATCCCAGTTCTGCTCTTAATATCTGGGTGGCCTAAGGCAAATAGAGCGCTCTGCAGGACTGGAGTTCTTCCCTGCAATGTGGAAAAACCACCACCAAGCTTGCAAGGTCTTTATGGATTAAAGAAAAAGGTGTGTGAAATCAGCGCAACGTCACGTTAACAAACGCTCAGTATCTGTAGTTAGCAGTATACTCTTGCAGAATGGCCAAGATGAACTCCCTGAAATGACAGACTGCATTTCTCGCAGCCTCCTCCGTGTCTCGAACCCTCCAGGACTAAAAATACGTGAGGCAACAGGTGTCGGCTGCCGGGCCTCCTGCCCTTGCCTTCCTGGAGCCGCAGCTCCTCAGAACAGTCAACACCCGGCCGAAAATAGCCGGCTAAGCCCGGCCCGGCTCCGAGCCCCGCACGTGCTGGGACGAGCCCGCCTCTCCCGGCCCGCCCGGGGCCCGTTACCTGCTCGGCCTCCGCCAGCCACAGCCAGAGCTGCCGCCATGTTCGGAATTTGTACCTGTCGCTAAACACGAAGCACATCTCCGGGCTGGCGTAGCGGGAGGCAAGCGGGGAGCGGTAGCTGTCGGGCCCGCCATGGTCACCACACGCAGCCATGCCGAAGCCGCGACCCCGCCGGAGCAGACAGGACGAGCAAGAGCGGAAGCGGAAGTCTGGAGGCCGGAATGGGGTGGGACTTCCTCCACTTAGTCCCGCCCTCTGGGGGGTTCCGGGCCGGGAGTGCTCACGGTGGCAGAGAGGTGCGCTAGTTGTCTGCTGCCAGAAGCGTGCTTAGCGCTTCCTAAGTTACTTAGCCGCTCTGCGCCTTAGTTTTTTCATGAGGCAAAAGGTACCTGCCTAAGGTTGTTATGCGGATGCAGTATTAGAGCGATTTTTGGTGCGCATAGGAGGCCCTGTTCGCGTTTGCTGTTATTGTCACTGTCGCCTACCCCACCCAACTCCGACTGCCTCACGCACACCAAGCCCAGGAGAAATCGGCATTTATTACGTACCGAGTGAGCCCCTTGCCTCAAACTTCGGTGAAAATGGATTTAGACGAGCGCTTCCAGATGCGGCAACTGAGAGTCATGGAAGCTGAGTGACTTGCTGCAGGCCAGCTACCCGGCTGGGACGCAGAGCCGGACTTAAGACCCAGAGCTGCCCCACTTCGGAATCTGCGCTCACACACCATACCCGGCTCACTCCAAGGCTTGGTGAAGGCATTTCCCTTCACCCTCTGGCCTGGAACACCTGTTTCTTTTCTCACTACCGCCTACTTAAGACCCAGTCTAGAAAATGATTGATGGTGCCACTCTCTCCTCTTTTAAGCCAACAATAATAAAAACCATTTATGTTTATGAAGGTCTTAATAGGTATCAGGCACTGTCCTAAGTACTTTACACAGGTGACCTCATTAATCCTTGTAACAATCCTGAGTTGTTCAGCTATTATAAAATGAGACAATACAAGTAAAGTTCTTGGTACAATGCAGAGAGTAAGTGCTCAATAAGTGGTAGTCATTATTATAGTCCCCGTTTTGCAAATGACAAAACAAAGGCCTTGGTGGGTTGAGTGTGTTTAGATTGCTCACATAGAAGAGGGGACGATCCAGGCACCTGATTCTCCAAATATGCCCTTTCCCGTGTGCGTCAGTAGCAGGTAACTATGCTGGTTTGAAATTACCTATTTCTGAGCTCCTCACTAAAATGAGACCTCCAGGAGGAATTCCACTTTGAATTCCCAGCTTGTTTAGTGAGAGTGAACTTCCTTTTTCCAATAACAATAATATGTCAAGAACATTAAAAGTTACTGATTATATTTCAAAAGCTTCAAGATTCCTTCTTTGCTGGGTGTGGTGGCTCAAGACTGTAATCCCAGCAACTTGGGAGGCTGAAGAGGAAGGTTTGCTTGGGGCCAGGAGTTGGAGACCAGCCTGGGTGATATAGTGGGACCCCGTGTCAAAAAAACAAACAACCCCCCCACACATACTCACACCAGAATTCAGTGTTGTTTGCATTTCCCATTGATTCCTATTAATGGCAAATTTGGTGGGGGCAGGGATCACGTCTGTGTCCCTAGCACCAAATCTTGCATAATGTAAGTGCTCAATAAATGATTGCTGAATAAATAAATACTGCCCCAAAGGAGCCTAGCCCAGCAAGAGAAGTAAGTCCCACAATAGCCTTGATGGGAGTTAGAGTCTGACACTGTACTTCCTCTTTCCCTAACCTCTCTCATACCTCCTCAGTGTCCTCATTCCCTGGCTCCTTCATGTCTCCATCTGGACTCCAGACTTAACAGTCAGAATTGACTGCAGTGCTACTTCTAGAATATCCTGGCCATCAGAGAAGCCCACCAGTTACCTAGGCGCATCACCAGGTCTTCTTCCACCTCCTCTCTTGAGCTGCAGAGGACCAGTTTAGGGGTTAGGGCAGACACAATTCTGGAAAGATGAAGAATTTGCTCCCTGCAACTGCCCACTTGTCACAGAGTGCTTCCCCACCTGTCACTGCTTTGATATACTGTGATAAATTTACTGTTCTCACTTTCCACTGTGACCATTGCAAACAATTACCTCCTCATTCTTCCAGCCCTCTCTCCTGCCTCAGCTTCACTTTGCAGTTACTTTTCCTCCTCAAAATAGGAGTTTCTACATCCAGGCTTCTACCTTTTCTTCTGGGAAACAATTTATTACTTCAATTATTTTGTCTTGAATCTT
>VBSM01003169.1:30658295-30679791 GCA_008086735.1 Cheirogaleus medius | reverse complement strand
TGAATTTCCCTCCCTCCCAAACATGGTAGACCTAAGGACGGAAACACACCCAGTGCAAACAAAGTTAAAAAGCTATTTTTTCAGTATATATGTTTCTTAGCAACAACTTCCATATAACATGAAAAAAGTGAAAAACTAGAAACTAATTTTTTTAATTTTTTTGTGTTTAAATTTAAATGGTATGTGTACTTGCTTCACATTGTCTTTCTAGGTTGGCGTTCATGATTCAAGTATTTCAAGAGTGATATGTTCTCTTTTTGGATTCATATTCCAAACGAAAAAACTGAAGTTATAAGGGAGGCAACTATGTGCTCAGACAGTCTGTCAATGACCCACCTTTTTTTCTCTCTCCGTTTTCTTTTTTCCTTTTAAAAATGTATTTATTGCAAGTTGAAAAAAAAAACGAAAAGGTCAAGTTAGTGCTGCTGCTGTTCCAAAAAAGGTCACGAGGTCAGAGTTGAAAGTTCTAAGTTCAGATTGAATCCGACCCTCCTCCCAGAAGGTCACCAGGTAGTAAAGGAGCAGGGCTGCCCATCCTGTGGGGATCTTCCACCGCCGGGACTCCCCACAAGCTAGAAGAATAGTTTGGGGGCCCCCACAACGAAGCGCCGGCAAGATCGGCCCCGCTGCTGCCACCAGCACTGCTGCTCCACTGCCCGAGCCCAGTGGACCCACCGAAAAGATTCAGAGCAGGTCCGACGGGATCTGACTGGTTCTGGCCGGTCTCCAGCGATTGCCACCCTGCAGCTGGCGCACTCGGGGTTGCTGCAGGTGTAGGGGGCTGAGCTTGTGCCAGAAAGCGGCTGACTTCATCATCGGTGGCAAACTCAGCCAGGATGGTAGTGTTTCCCAACACACACCTGCAAAAAGGAGTGAGAAAGAACGACGGATCTGAGGAAAGTCCTAAAGCACACACAGGGAACAAGTACTCTCAGTCGTTGCCATTCGGAGTGTGGTCCTGTGACTAGAAGCTTCCATATCCCTAGGCACTTTTTAGTTCAGAGTCAGCAGCCCTACCCAAAGCCTACGGGATCAGAACCTGCATTTCAACCAGATCTCCAGGTGACTGAGAAGTACTGATTCAAAACAGCAAGCTAGCACTAAAGCTCAAGATATCCAAAGAGAATACTGTGTATTAATGTTCCTTGGTGTATGAAATTTATATGTTCCAAACACCTCAGCTATCAAGAAAAGAATATGAGAGAAAGAGAAAAAGAGAGGGGGGGAGGGAGGGAGAGGGGGAGGAAGAGGAAAATGAATAGGTGGAATACACAGAATTTTTAGACCAGTGAAATGACTCCGTATGATATTATAATGGTGGACACATGCCATTAGACACTTGTCCAAACCCATAGAATATAAAATACCAAGAGTGAACTCTAATGTAAACTACAGATTTTGGGTGATAATGACGTGTTCAGCAATTGTGACAAATGCACCACTCTGGTGGAGGATGCTGATAATGGGGGAGGCTATTCATGTGTGCCGGCAGGAGGCATATGGGAAATCTTGGTAACTTCCTCTCAATTTTGCTGTGAACCTAAAACTGCTCTAAAAATAAAGTCTTAAAAAAAAAAGGGAAAGGAAAATGTCCTATCTTTTTTCCTTCCATGTGAGGTAAAAGATCTCACCCAGAGCATGAAGGAGACCAGGCTCAGACACCTGGAAGTGCTGCTCTGTCTCAGGGACCACACTCGCTGCCTGAGCCTCACCACCATGTGCTTGATGTGTGTGTCGCTTTCTGTCACCGCATCTGCAGCCAAAGGCAGTCAGCTCTTTTCTGCCCACCAGTTTGACAGCGGCAGGGAGAGGGATGGTTAAAGACTGATCCAGTTCCACCTACTTCAAGCAAAGATTCTACTACTGACCAAGACCATAATATTTATCTTCATCTGCAAAGAAGCCACAGGAAGCAGCTAGATTCTATTATGAAAAATGACAGCACTTACAATGTTTCACATTTTCAGAAATACTGGCTTTGTTTTATAGTACTTAAAATTTACCATTTCAGAAATTATTTACATTTGGAATTTTGATTATCAGCCTGTGATATACACAGGACAATCTAATCTTAGCTAGAGAAGAAGTGATACCACAGTACCTAAGACTTGCAAATGCATACGCAATGGTGCCAAATACTCATTCATTTTTGTGCATGTTCTTGTGCATCTTTAATTAAGCAGGTGCCAAATACTCACAGGTACATCTCCAGGCATGTCTGTCTGAGTGGGTATGGGATGGAATACTCACATGTGCAGTGCAGTTTGGGCCTTGGCTGCCTCCTGTTTGGTGCTGTATCGGATCAGGGCAGTGCCCTGGGTTAGATTCAGATGGAATGTCAGCAGTGGGCCATGCTGCATGCAGATCGTTCTCAAGGTTGACCCATCAATCTAAGGAGCAACGACATTCATGAGATAAAAATTGGAGGTGGGACTATAAGTGCTCACCACAATGCCTGGTTAATTTTTCTATTTTTAGTAGAGACGGGGTCTTGCTCTTGCTCAGGCTGGCTGAGGCAGAAGGATTGCTTGAGCTCAGGAGTCTGAGGTTGCAGTGAGCTACCATGATGCCATTGCATCCTACACAGGGGGTGACAGAGCAAGACTCTGTCTTGAGGGTGGGGGAAGGAGGTGGGGTGGGAGAGGCAAATTTTAAGACATTCAAAGCACTGGGCAAGATGTAGTGTACCCATTTTGCAAATAAAAAAGTTTGCATAAATACAGTTCGAACGAAAAGCATGTAATTCAACTGGTGGTCTATTTTCTTTAAGAGTTAAATGAGTGCAGAAATGAGATGGCATCTAAGTAAGAATTTAAGTTAACATAAAAAGTTCTCAGCATCATTACTAATGTATTATTCTTCTATCTCTCCAAGTTAATCTCACAAAGAGCTTAAGAGAAGGACAGAAATAAGAAAAGCACTGCTAGACATCGGATCATTTAAGATGTTGGCAGCCGCTCTAGTTCACAGCCTATGCCAACACTGCCTCACACCTGCTTTGACCACTTTCGAGGTGGGACTATTTACACCTGCTTCCTAAAGGTTGCACTTGTCCTCCCTGGTTAGATCCTCACCACTTAAGATATTCAGTGATTTCCTTAACCTATGAGTTGGATAAACAAATCTATTCACTCTGATTAATTTATTTTGCGTCAAGATCTTAAATAGGTTTATTTAAGCTGCCCAATCCAACATTTCATTTATTTGGAAGACAAACACATTAGTAATGGACCTGACTTAAATGTTGTGCTAATGGCAGCAGTGGTGGAAACCCTGCAGGATGAAAACTGGCAGTTTCTCCATAGCTTTATGGAGAAATGATAGCCATAGAAAATACAGAAACCGCTCTTATCATTGTTTTATAAGCGACACCTGACTACATAACTATGTCAGTGGAGAGACCACGCCACAAGACTTTCAGGATAGATGTCCTCTACGTAAATTTTAGGTGATGAAAAGTAAACTTATCCAGGTACAACAGGCCCCTCTTATCCTCAGAGGACACATTCCAAGACCCACAGTGGACGCCTGAAACCGTGGATAGTACCAAACCCTATACATATCTATGATAAAGTTTACTTTATAAATTAGGCACAGTAAGGGATCAAAATAGAGTAATTATAACTATATACTACAATAAAAGTTATGTGAATGTGATCTCTCTCAACATATCTTAATATTTTCAGACTGTGGTTGACTGTGGGTAACTAAAACCTTGGATAAGGGGAGGACTACTATATTAAGATTTGCTCCTAGAACCTTTTAAGCTATGATTGAGATTAGTCCGCTATTAGGTAGTTTTAATTTTTTAAATTAATCAATTCTTTTTAATACAAACATAGCAACCCTCATATTATTTTATATATATATTTATATATATATATATACACACACACACACGTATACTTACTATTTTTCATAAGATAGAACAAGTGAACAGCTGGTTAGCTTGCCATGCGTCTTTCCAAACAGTGTATCTCTTACTGCCCCTCTTACCCTAACCATATTGTAACCACCACATTGCTTGTTAGAAAAAATGAGGCATGCATAGTTTTGAGGATGGTCATATAAGATTCTTCATGCTTCAGCCAGCTGTTAGCTAAATAAATAACCTGGAACTTTTAGTTGAGTTGATTAGACATGGAGAGTAAGCACTGACCCATACCTTTCCTCGTGTAACTGCCTTTCCCAACATGTACCTTGAAATATGAGTCCTCACAAATGTAATTTGTACCTCACAAATGGGTTCACTGGGCAAATAAATTTAGGAGAAGATGTATTTCTCCACAGAGAATCATAATATACATTAACGTATTCAAGGGTCTAAGAAGTCTCATAGTGAGGACACCTGCTTAGTTTTATTTAACCAACTATGCATTTCAAACATATTAGGCCAGAGACCTCATAATATCTCATGGGAATACTCTGGAACATGTTGGCTTAATAAAAGTGTGCATGAATCCATGTATGAATTAAATGCTGGACAATGCATCTTACGTGTCAAAAAGGAGGAGGCATAATTGATTCCTTTTAAGAAGGTGTTGTAAAGGTTGTACTGTTAAGTCAAGATGAAGGTAAGGGGCTCAGTTTCAATGGGCTCATTTAACCTCAGGCAAGTGCTCAACATGATGCTGAGCAAATGTGTCAGTTATCGAGCAACCAAGGACAAAAGGAGGGTGGCTCGGAGCAAAAGAAACTGCACCACTGGAAAAACCACCCAGAGAGCACATTCTGATGAGAGCAAATTAGTAATACCACCTACATACGACGAGGACAACAGATGGAATATTAAAAGCATCCGTGTGGCATTTTATAAGCTATGAAATCGGCTGATTCCTTCTACGGCAGAGATGGACAGTTAATTATTTATAATGCATGAAAACAGTTAATATGGCACCTCAGGTCTTGTTGGACAACTAACATAGAAACAGGTAACTTTTTTGTGTGTGGTTAAAAAAAATCCCTCTTCCACTATATGTTCCGGATTATCACAGGTGTATCTATACAGAAAATTATCTCTGCTATGCAGAAATCACCAAATAACACTGCCCCACTTTCAATTTTATAAACTACATGTGTTAACATCATCTTGATGGCAGGTGTGAAGCTGAGTGGTCAGCATCGCCCCTTCGGCAGTGGGCTATGAACCTTGGGTGGAGAGAGGAGACTCATCAAAGAGGTAGGACCTCTTTGCAGAGACCAGGAAATGAATGAGCTTTCGTATCTGCCAACCTCCCGCATCTCAAGTTTCTCCCTCTCTTAATACGATGGAGTTCTATCTAGAAAGCCATGAGAAAGCATGATTACCTGCGGAGTGAGATTGTGAAGAACTAGCCAGTAACTAGGACGAACCGAACCACCATCACTCCAGGTAGAAGCTGAAAGCAACCACAAAAAGGATCAGGAAGAGTAACAAAAAATTCAACAAAGCTATGAGGGAGAAATATTTTCCTGTAGCCCACATGTTTCTACTCCCCTTTTACAAATAGTCTCTCTTTTCTACCAGTCTCTGACCTTCTTTTCCTCTTCTACTGGTCCTCGACTCCTGTGCACTCTTCTGCCTTATTTGCAAGAAAATATTTTCTTCCCGGTGTCTCATTCTGCTATTTGTCATTTTTACTCTATCTGTCCCTGGGGAGTTCTTGGGTCCCTCTGTCTTATTCTGGCTACAACTTTCACTCAGGAGATCCTTGTTCCTCTACCAGACACCCATGCTTTGCTCTTTTGTAAAGATCTCCTCTTCCTGTCTTTACCATTTATGTTGACATAATGGACGAACGACGATGCTCCTGAGGCAGATCCTCCTCACCTGAGGCAAGCCGTGAGTCCTGTGTCCCCCACCCCCTGACTGATCGGGGTGCTGTGCTGCTCCAGGGAGATGATGGTTTGGGGTTGGTCAGACCGGGAGGTGGGCGGGGCAGCGGTGTAGTGTTCCTGGAGGAGATATGGTTTTTCCACATCTTGTTGGAGAGATGAGTGGGGTTGTGTCCTATGGGATCTGGGGACCATGTTGATTTGTAATCAGGGAACTTTGCTGTAAGAAGAGAAAATTAAGGAAGGAATAAGGTTAGATGGGTCACTTTTGTTGACAAATACACATGAATTTTGCCTACACACACATAAATACATACATACTTATATTCTAAAAAGTAAGTACACATTTTAAGAACAGCAATATAAAAATAGCATTGTTCTTTGACCTTATTGAATACAAAATTTTAAGTGACTATTGCTCTGAAATGACATTATATGAACTAAATATTTAATAAGATTACTAATTCTCTACTACTTTCTCAGTTAAAAACAACTTGAAAGGGAAGACAAATTCAAGGAGCAAGTACTCTTAAAGACATCGGGCCTATATACATAGTCAGAATATGAAGCCTAGCAGAGCTAAAGTATTCTATAAATACTCACTGATTCAGTGAAAAGTACATTAGAAAATTACACTTTTCTTGTGCCTGGATTCAGCATATCAGGTAACAGCATTCAAACAGATTTTTACAAAACAATCAACAAATATTCACTAAGGGCTTATTATGTATAAGGCACTAAATCAGCGCTGTGGGTTATATAAACAATTATTCCCCAAGAACCTCTAGTTCAGATGGGAAGACAGAAGAGAAGAACAACAGAACTGGTAACCACGGCAACATCATATATGTTCGTATCCAAAGGAGAAAAAGAATGCTGAGCTGTCAGCAAAGGCTTTGCAAAGGCAGGTCTTGAAGGATTTACACAAACGGATGGGCTCATACAAACAGGAAAATGTAAACCACAGTTCAACACAAACTCCCCCTGTACCAAGTCTGTCCTTCAATTTTGGTTGAACATTTCACAGAGGCAGAGAGGTGACGGAGGCCACAAAGGGAGGCTGGGGGCCGATTAAGATGCTAGCAGGAGTCTTTGCAGTAGAATCAGCATGGAGTGTTTAAACTAGTGTGATAGCAAAAGGAACGGAACAGAAGGAGTGGAGATGAGCAACATGACCGCAGAATAAACCACTCGGGGGACATCATCACTGTCTGGATCCACGGAGGGAGGGGGAGAGGAGAGAGGGAGAAAATACCGGGAATCTGTGACTGGGTGATACCTGGGACATCATGAAGAAAAATAAAGAGCTGAGGAAAGACAGTTTGGGGGATAGGGAAGTCTAGGTTCAGTTTCAGACAAGTCTGAGGTGATTCTTGGTTCATCTCCCAGGTGAATGTCCAATTTTAGGGAAAAGATACATAGCTCAACCTGCGGTATGGGCATTTACAGGAGTAATAGTTAAGTGGAAGTAAGTTTTTACATGTAAAAGTCCTATAAAAGTGTCATGCAGGGTGGTGGTTAGAAACATGGAATACTGAGACACCTCCTTTACGCAGCTGCGCAGACCGGAGGCAAACCCTATCAGCTCTGTGTCTCGGTTTCTTTGTCTAAAATATGAGGATGACGGCAGGGCCGACTCACGGCCTTCGGTGAAGGTAAAGTAAGACTCATGCTGAAGGGTTAGCAGGATGCCTGGCCTGCAGGAGCATTCCATAAACTGTATGTGATTGTTGTTCCACTCATATGACACGGAGGTGGAAAGAAAAAGACGACTATTTGCAGACTATTAGCCTGCGGCGTCTTAGCTTTATGTGCTCTTGCCTGGACAAAGCATAGAAGTCTTAGTGACTTTGATGGCTTAAGGTCCAACTTTTGTAAAACCAAGGTGCCAATTACTAATGATTTGTCTACCAATCTGTAGAGCACTGTGCTAAGTGAGTGACTTCAAAGCCTTTATTATACCCATTAACTTTTCCATTCCCTACCGTCTTTCAAAAAAACATGAGGAACTCAACAAATGTTGGGAAAATTAACTGAGGTCCTCTTTTTTCCTATGGCCATCTGCCCTTAGTCTTTGTCTGTGTGCAAGGATTTTTAGAGAAAAACAAGCTGTAACTGGCTGCCTTAGGAATAGCAACTTGGACTTAAACTGGTTCTTCCCAAGGCCTTTGATTGCTTCCTAGGATGGTTAAAAGAGCAGCATTTGTGTCATTGGGATATGACCTTGGCCCTCTGAACACCCCCAGTCCCAGCGATTATGTCACCCATCAGCCTCTTCCCAAAGCTGTATGTGCTTCACCCTCCCTATGAGACTAGAAGCTCCTTGAAGACACGGCAAATACAAAAGGTGTGCTTCCACCTATGCGGACCTGTGCTGTTCAACTTCTGTAAAAGTATTCCTTAAGAAATAAATGCCGGTTTTCTTTGTAACAGAGAACCTGAGGGCAAGTGCTACCCTAAGGGAAACAAACAGGTCACACTCGTACCTGAAGTGCTATGAACGTTGGTAAAGGAGTTGTCAGAGGCACTGTAGGGCCAGGCACCAGGTGAAGGCAGCGAGGTGTTGAGGGAAGAATTAGACCCTTGGGATGATAAATGAAGAACAAGAAGAAAATACTGAAGATAAATGGCAGTATAACCAATGAAACCTTGAGAGTATTTTATTTAAACTTCGATAGAAGGGAGAACAAACTGTGTCTAAAAAAATAAACATGAAAAGCAGTATTCTTATATTTTGGGGTTAAATTATTAGATGCCAGCAAGTACGAATGGAGCCACAGATGGACAACTATGAAAACGCTGGGGACCGAACGCACGCAAGGAGTGTCAGCGCTTACCTGTGGTGTTCTCCCGCAGCAGCTGGTGGTCAGTATCGACAATGGGAGATGTGGCTGTGCCCCCCAGCACACTTCCTGGGGTGACATAGGGGTCGGATTCAGGGTCAATATTTTGGATACCTTTCCATGGCACTCCTGGTTGGAATTCTAAGACAAGGAGAACAAATATTAGAGGTAGGAGGCTGTTTAAAAAATGATAAAATAATTTTTTGATACAAGAAATGGGTCTGTGAAAAGTCTAAAGACTGAATCTATTATCTCTTAGATTTTCATCATGAGGTTAAAAAAAAAAAATCAGCCTGAACTTATATTCTTGCCAAGAGCACCTCTGCGGCATCACATGTGCCGGTCGGTCTGAGGCCGTGAACTTGATGCCACAGCTCATCCAGGCCTGCCCTGTTGAGCTCCCAGGGGAATTTAGCCTGCAGGCAGAGAAGCAGGAGTGAGGACTCTGGTGCTCACAAGAACCGCCCAGGTATCTAGGCCAAGAACTGGGAGGAAATATAGGCTGGAGATCAGTGACTTCTCCCATTTTCCTCACTGGATATTGGCCCAAACACATAAAACATAATATAAATGACCACTGCTACATGGAACATCCAGGGAAAACCAGCAGGAATAATTGAGCATAGCAGCAGAGACCCTAGACTATACATGAGAGCTTATAATTTTTTTACTTGTCAATTTAAATCTATGAGATAGAATTAATAAACTTTTTAAAGCTTTAAAATCTATTTTTAAAGCTATGAGATAGAATAAACTTTTGTTTTCCTAATGATGAAAAAGAGTAACATGTATTATAAATGAACAATATACATTATATGATCCTACTTTAATAAAATGAAATTATATATATTCATGTCATAAATATACATGTACAGAAATAGGTCCATAAGGACATATATTTATGAAGTTACTGACTTTTATTTTTGCTTTATTAAATTTTCTAATTTTTCTATAATGAAAATAGATTATTATGTCTAAAAGAGAGAGAGAAAGAAAAAAATTAACAAATAATCTCATTGCACTCACTACTGCATAGCTGGAACAGAACTGATAATAGATACTTGCCTAAGAATTAGTAATAAACCAATTCAAAAGACACTTCAAAAGCACCTATGTTACAAGGAATTCTACGCATGGGATGAGTGCCAAGTCCCAGCTACAACGTCACTTTCCTTTATCCCCAGATTCCCCATCTAATGAAAATTTTCTATCTTTCCCACAGTACGTGTCTTCACATAGCACGTGCATTTGCTTTTATCAGACAATAATTACTGAATGAAAAATGAAAACAAGTACCTTAGTGAAGTAGGTCACAAAGGCAGTATGTTCAGAACCTGAAATCAACAATTAAAAAACAAATGCTATCATAGAAAAAGAATTTCCCGGACAATACCTGGAGGCCAACTGGCATTGCTGGATTTACTTCCGATTTTATTTGTCGGTGGAGATTTGGCAGGTAACCAGCTATCACCAGCAGGACCCGTATGGCCACCCAGTGTGTCCCCCGGGATGATATCAAACTGGTTGTATGGTGACCCTCCCCGGGTCTTACCAGGGGCCACTATAGCGCCTGAGAAGAGAAAGAGGAAATTAATTCATCTAGAGTAACTCCTACGAACAGAATTTATCTTTTTTATTCAGAAGAACTCAAACAAACACAGTATTCTGAAGCTTATGGAATAAAAAGAGTACTGGAGTGAGGCTGCACTTGGGACTTAGGATATAATTAATAAGCAATGTGACCACGAACAATTCATTTCACCTCTCTGAGCCTCTCAGTGTCTCACTTAGGCACACAGGATTGCTCTCGTTCTTAAATATTCCTTCCAGCTGTAAAATTTCACAGTCTTATGAAATTAATGAAACGTTCACAAACTATGAATCCTACCATCATCCCCATAGTTTCCATGCTAATGACTTACGAGTGAGAAATGGGAAAAACACTAAACAATTTGCAGCACAAATGAAGGTTTTAACTAAATTTCTACTGATGCTACCCACCCAAGTTCTTAAGGGCTGATCAGGCTTAGATTAGCTGGAAGCGGCAGTGTAAACAGAGCGAGTCCACTGGAGAGAAAAGCATCTGCAATTGCTTTAAATTCCAAGGCAATGAGATGGAATTCCCGCCTAGGGTCTCTGCCAGCACAAGGCCAGCAGTGAACTCTGCCGCTCTGAGATCCACGGCCTCACACACGAAGAACAGCAAATCCTTTGTAACCACTTTCCCAAGAGCATTTCAGTGGTTTTGCTTGTGCCCCCTTTGTGCATTTTTATGCTATGGGGCAGGAAAAAAATTAAAAGCTTAGAATTCCCTTCAACTAACAAAAAATGTGCTTTAAATAAAATTTTAGGTGTCTGTGAGGTTCCATTAGACTTGTTTTTTTCAAATGAATTTTACATGCTGTATTGTGTCACTTGATCTATTCTTAGGATGCTGCTTGTGAACAGATAAAATTATTGCCAGGGTGATATAGCCTAACAGGAGTATGTATCATCAAACTATCTCCATGCTCCGCTAAGAGAACATTTGCTTTTCTGGAGCCACCGACAGAAAGTTGGCTCAGGGGCACATTATAGTGAAGTAGTGGAAAATGAAAAGCTCAATTATCTTGGGGATTGCTAAGGAAATGAGGAAAGCATGATCTATAAACTCTAAAAGGCAAGTGGATATTTTACCTTAAAGATATCCTCTCACGTGCCATTTTGTATTTATTATCACGCACCTATCATGTCCTTGGGAACGTGAATCATCAGCCTAAGGAAGCCATAAAAGTGCCCAGAGCTGTAGGTGATACTGGGCTTGGATTATTCAGTCCATAAACAGATTTTATAATTTCAATAAATCATTCTTGACTTTGTGCCATGAAGTCAAATGATAGTGCTTAGGGGTATCAGGCAGGGAGCCTCATGTGGCTAGCTCACCCGCCTCCTGGATGGCTACTGAAGAGTGCTTCACAAAGGAAACCTGAAAGGCTTCAGACCGAATGACTCGGCTGAGGCCTGCCAGGGAGTGTGGCAGAACAGACAGATACCTATTTATACTCGGTTCTCATGGATACAGCTGAGTCCAAGTGAATTCCCGTCAAATGAAACAAACATTGAAACAAAGGCTGAAGGAAGGTTCTGAGACCTTTTATCTGTTTTACAGGGAAATGGAGAAGGCCTTACAGAGAATTATGGAGAGGAAGGGCTGACCCACATTCACAACCAAAGCCTGCAGTGCCCTTAAATGCGGTCTTGCAGACACTGTAATTCATGAAGAACAAGAAAGCTTTGTGAAAAGTTCAAATCTCATCTATCAGTCATCTTTTGGAGATTAAAAGCAGGAATTTTTGAAAAAGTTGGTGAACATGTGGTTCCAATAATCAACAAGATGTATATTTGTTGTGATCCCTTGCCCCTCAGAAAAAACAAAACAAATAGAACAAAAACCCCAACTCAACAAGCTAATTTTGTTTGGTCAACCAATTTATAAGGGTTTTATCTTCACAGGTGCCCAGGTTCACTACCTTTAATCCCATGGCAGCTGAGAAATTTGCTCCCCTTAATTAGAACTAGCACTTTAAATTTCTTGTAATTTTAAATACATATAACTCCAACCTTCTCACAGGTGATTATAAAATTTGGAGGGAAAAAAGATCAAGAGACTCATTAAGAAAAAGGGAAAGATCTTTGCTTCAAAATAATCTTCTAGGATGCTTCCTCAAGACCTGTGGAGGGCCGGAATAGTTTGCTCTTACCGTTTTTGTGCATATTGGCTTCCTGTGTGGCTACAGAGGGCAGTCCCTCCATCATGGAGGTCCACTGTTTAAAGCGAGACTCGGTTCCAGCCTCCTTCCCACCAACCATGCTATAGTCCATGCCGCCAGAGCTGAAGCCTAAAATGGAGAATACCACATTTTATGTCTTACCATAAATTTCCAGCATTAGCAACCAAGAGTTCTGATGCAGAGCCCACGAATGTCTTCACTTGTCAATGGCCAATTCACAAAGTTTCTCCACTCAGAAACAGATATTTTGATTAAAAAATCTGATCTTCGCTCTAGCTTGCTAAAAAAGTGATGACTCTTTGCTCAGGTACAGAGATGTAAATGGCCACCATCTCAGTGCATACACACGTTCCCTTTTTCCTTTGGAGCCAGCCATTCTCCAACCGAGATGAAGAAGCCTACACATCCAACCAATATGGTACAATAGCAGCAACAGGGATGTGATAAGGGTATCTGGGGAAGGAAAGGCTTTGCAGAAGGGACATGTGACCTAGAGCCTAAGGTAGGTATTCGGGTAAGTCAAGGAAACCAAGCACAAAGCTCTGATTCATGACAATCAAACATGTTTGGGGACTGGCAAGAAGTTCAATGTGACTGCCCATGTCTAGCTAACTATGAGATGAAGAGTGGCAGGGGATGGGGAGAACTGAAGAGTCATGTCACATAGGGTCTTTATATAAAAGGGCAAGGAGTTGGTTGGGACCTTTTTCTCTCTAAGACAGGAGACAAAGACATTTTTAAGCAAGTGAGAGAGAGATAACTAGGTATGAATTTTAAAAAGAGAACCAGCAGTGTGAGAATGGGGTCAGTGAAAGTCAGGGTGGAATCTGAGAGACCATTTGAAAGCAGTCTTTACGAAACAAGGAAGATCCCAAAACTTGAGTAGACGTTAGTGGGAAGTTATGAATTCACTTTGGCTCAGGCCCCCAGGTAAGTCTCAGGGTTCAGGCTTCCGGCAAGAGTCTTGGTGGGTAAGGTTTCCTCATTGCATAGAGCTGGAGAGCTGGAAGCCACATGGGAGAGGCTTGGTGATGGAGTCTCACAAGGTCCACCACCCATTTGAGTCAGAATGTATACAACACTTCTTTAAACTGACTCTCAAAAAAGTAAAATAAAGGACTAAAACAAACAAATGAAACAGGGGAAGGGAAGAACAATAACCACATAAAAATGAGAATGAGCCATAGTAAGTGGAGAGCAGTGGTCCAAGTGTGGGAGATGAGCAAGGTTCCTCCCATATCAAAGCGAAGGTGGCCTGTAGGAGCTGAAAGCCAACCTCCTCCTACACAAGGAGATGTGCAGCTCCAGCCAGGCCAGACTCCACACCATACCATTTTGCTCTCCTGCCTTCTGGTGGGGCCTTGTTGGTCGTCCTCAAGGTCCATTTACCCAAATCCCACTGAAGGCCCAGGTCATGTTTTTCTTCCCCTATGCTTACCTTACTTGTCTAGGATAGTTTTATAAATACATAACAAATCAAGCTAAAATCTGGTACCTTCTTGATCTATGTTTAAAATGTTACTATTTATATACAGAAGTGTTCTTTCACACTGTTTGAAACTGAACTTAATAATCCAAATGGTTGCTTGGAGGGTGAGGGTAGGGAGCAGAAATCCTTGGAAGGAGACGAAAATACTTCAAATTATAAATTATTATATTTTTTTTAAAAAAGAAGCATTCAAGGCATTTTTTTCTTTCTTCCTATGTAGCAGAAATGAAATGAGATTGGAGGGCAGGGAGGTTCCAAGGAACAAAGGTTTTCTGTGACATAAATTTTAATGGCCTAAGCAGGTTGCTCTTTGGGCAAATTATACTTCTGCCTTCAAGAGATGAAACCAGGCCAAGGTGTGAATTCTAGGCCATCTGAAATCTGAGTTCCAATCATCAAGGATTCTGGCAAAGATTAACAAGAATGCAAGGGTTAGTAAGAAGGAATCATTCCTTACACATTAATTTTATTTGAAGTTACTCTAAAACTTTTGTAAAACTCACAGTGAATTAAAGTTATGTAAGTTCAGTGGCTTAGAGGCTTTTTGGTGACACGTGAAAAGTAGAAAATTATGAGGTATAAATCTTAGAATAGGGAAGGATTCAAGCAGCTCCACCAAACCTTAGATAAACCGCACATCCTTCTCACTAGAAACTTGGGGACCAAGTGCCATCACAATATGGCAGCACCATAATTACAGCAGAAGGTTGGTAAGGAAAAAAAAACTGAAGGGTGTCAGAGGGAGAATAGGAGATAAAATTGCCTTGAAAGGTTAAATCTACAAATCCAAAACCATGAGAAGAAAAATCAGTGCAAGGTGCGCATCATTTTCTATGATGTCACACAGTAACCGGCATGATGCTGGGACATGGAATGTGCTTGATGAATCTTGAGGGAAGGAATTCTGAAGCACTGTGCTCCAGCACCTGCATTAACAAAGAGCAGACCGGCACTTCACTAGTGACCTCTGGGCTATTTATGAGCTGTCACACTTCTAAGCCCAGGAAAATACTTACTTTACTGGACTTGCCATTGCATCAAAACCAAATTTGCTCAGTCCACCAAGTGGCTTCCCTGTAATTTCCAGCTTACAAACACAAAACTTTAACTCAAATCAGACTAGCCATTTAGTTTGGCTCAATGAATATTTATGGACAGCCTAACTTGTGCCAGGCTGTGTGAGGAGTTGAGTGAGGTATAAGCAGAAGATAAGACATGGCCTTTGCCTTCCCTGGGACTCATTTCACCAGAACATCCCTTCACTTGTCTTATCAATCTTACAAATATAACTCTTTGCCTGCCACCTTACCTGTCCTTGCCAGAATCACCTTCTCCTGCCTCCACACACCCGAGTGCACTATCTATCCATCACTACCATGTGGCTGTTCTTACATCCTTGAGGAAACCCTCTTGAATAAACTTGTCCTTAAATTGCTGTCTTCACTCCCTTGTCTATAGTGCTCTATATTCTGCTACTCCTTTTGCTGTAGATTAAAAAACGATTTACTGCTTTCATAACTATAATAAAAAATAAATTATAAAAGAAACACACCACTCATAATTGCCCACCCTCACACAACTGTTCTAATCCACATCCATGTGCATACTTGATATTGACACAATCGTAATCCCAATATAGATACAAATTGCTCTTCTGTCACTTTCATAATCTCCAATATTCACTGTGTACCACAGTGAAAACAAAATTTGTAAATATTACAAATTTGGATACATTTTAAACACAAAAAGTAACATTTGATTGAAATGCATTTTCTAATAAGATGAGTGATTTTGTTTCTCAGTTAGTTTAGCTATTGATAAATAACTACGACTCACTAGTAGAATGAGTGAGAGAATGAATGACAGAGTTCACTCTAGTATTTTTAAAATTTTTGTAGACAGGCCGGGCGCGGTGGCTCACACCTGTAATCCCAGCACTCTGGGAGGCTGAGGCGAGAGGATCGTTCAAGGTCAGGAGTTCGAAACCAGCCTGACCGAGAACGAGACCCCGTCTCTACTAAAAATAAAAAGAAATTAATTGGACAACTAAAAATATATAGAAAAAATTAGCCAGGCATGGTGGCTCATGCCTGTAGACCCAGCTACTCAGGAGGTTGAGGTAGAAGGATCATTTGAATCCTGGAGTTTGAGGTTGCTGTGAGCTAGGCTGATGCCATGGCACTGTAGCCCGGGCACCAGTCAGACTCTGTCTCAAAAAAAAAAAATCTGTAGACATAAAGCACTATGATATCTTATTCATATAAATAAGCACATGTGAATAGAAGGAGTCTTGTTATAACATCACTTAATTCTCTGAATTTCTTTTTAAGTATATCTTTCCCACGAGCCCAGTAACACAGATACTAAAACATAATTTTTAGATAGGTCATTATACTGACAATTAGGTATATTTTCAGTTTTGTTAAAAGCAAAGAATTAGAAACCATCTATTTCACAAAAGAATCAGTAAGAATTAGTTCAGTCATCATTAGTCGTTCCACTTTTTAATTTTGAGGAAATGTAACAAAGGAGGCTTTATCAAAACATATTAAGAAACTTTTAATTACTCCTGCTATTCTTTCACCTAGAGGTATCTTTTTTAGTTTGATATATTCAACATTAGGAAAACTGAAATATTGTTTATTACATTTTGACATTTAATTTTTTTAGAAAATAATTCTAACCTCTATATATACTTTAAATATATTTTCAACAAAATCTTGTAGATTTAGTTTATTCAAAACAGGCAGACAAATCAAACTTGCTTTAAGTCCCAAAATGCATTTTTCAATTCAAATAAAAGTGATAATATGAATTAAGGAAAATTATAACTGTAAAGTAAATGACAAAATGCATCTTATAAAGCAAATTACAAATAGGTCACAAGTAAAATGATAAAGACCTAATGAAATGAATTTTTCTCTTCTTTAATAAGATATCAAATGTAAAAACAAGTTAATACGTAGATGTTTTCTCCTTACTTATTTTGAAATAACACAATGCACAGCTAAATTTATAAGTTACCTATGAAACAGGAGTATGATAAAAAACATGAAATTTCTTCAGTGAATGTGTATATAAGTGTAAACTGTGCTCTGATCCTTCAGCCATTAGAAATAAGTAGGAAATAAGCAAAATAATCACAAATAACACCATTAATCTAACAAGACATCATGATAAAAATTTTCTGTGTATTTAATAAATGAGAAAGGTATATGTTGCTAAAAACTAACAGATTTATAGCCAAAATATAATTTCACTTTTTAATAGGAGGCAGAAAATACTAAAGATGTCATAAGAACTGTCATTAAAATAAATGCATCATAGGACTTTAGGTTTTTAACATTAAGTCAGCCTAAAGGAAATGACGTGAACATTTTCCCATGGGCTTTACCTGATGTGTATTTAAAAGAATCAGTGTCGCTAACCTATGCTGCTCAAGCTGCTGGAAGGTGGTTTTCTTTCCATCTAATGACATTGCCCTAGGGATGAGTAGAGAGGAGAGCTGAAAAGAACTACAGGCATTTAAACATGCGAAAAGGCTGCTTGTGGCTTTCAGTCGCTCTCTTTCCTTTGTACTGACTGGACTCTACCTCCAGAACTATGCACTCTTTCACAAAAGGGCATGAGGAGGAAAGTTGCTTTGCTTTATTATCATGCAGTGTCTATGTTCAGAACAACCCAACACATATCAAAATACCCAGGATCTTCCATCAAGCTTCAGCCTTAACAGCAAACGTGATTAAGAAGGTGAAGCCTGGAAACCTCGCAGTAAGAACACCTTCGTTAGCCATCCGGGGAGGCTCGCTCGTGCTTGGTACCCTGGCATTCTGTAGCCCAGCTGAACACACAGTAGGAAGATGTGGGATGTGCACAGAGCCTGCCCTTCTTTCATGTCAAGTAGAAGAAAGGCTATTTTGAATTTAAGATAGTTCTCAACTAGATCATTTTTAAGAAAGAGAACAGTGGTGGAAATTAAGGATCTGGAAATTAATTTCCTTAAACTTTCCAGGATCAAGGATGCCTGTCTTTGCTCACTCCATACATGGGCACCCCAGGAGGAAGATCACGGGGTTAGAGCACAAATAGCAGGGCCATTTGTCCACAGTCACTCGTCACCTAGGAGCATGGACTTCAGGTCTTCCAACTCTAGTTTTTCAAGTTTGCATAGAATAGCATATTCTTTACTGAAATAAATTCTAAATGTTGTCAGTTTGAGATAAAACCACTGTGGTGTATGGTGTCTTTAATTTTTAATTTTAAAATCACTGCTGCCTTACCGATTGGATTCTGCTCACAGCACGTTGCTCAGTTCTGAAAGAGCTACGATTTGCCTGCCAAAAAATTCTTGTTGAATGTCAAAGGTATAACATTACTTAAGTTAATTCTATTTAAATCAAATGAAATACTAATGTCAGATGAATTTTTATCAATCTGCCTTATAATTTTAGATCCTCATTTTTTCAAGAGAGGGCAATTTTATCACTGGAGCAAAACACTTCAACTAGTACATAGTTGAACAGATCATAACCTCTGTCATGTGTAGCACCCACAGCACATACCAACACTTAAACTGGCTCTTAGAAATTCCTGGTGGTAGGAGAGCAGTTTGCCATTCATAACCATGTTATAGTACAAGACTCCTATGCAGCCAGAGAAGCTGGAGGCCTATCTATGCTATTTAGTAATTGTGTGGTGAACTTTGGAAAACCATTGAAACTTGAGAAGCCTCAGATAGCTCCTCTATAAACCAAGGATAAGAATATTTATCTATGTCATACAGCTGTTGTAAAAACAGAAGGTAACGAAGGTTCAATCCCTACCACAGGCTTAGATAGGCAGATTTTTAAAGAGGCAGTTTTTGTCACTAACAACTTACCAGAACCATATCCAGGTATTGGCCCTTTGGTTTGAAGGTCTGGGAGCCCCACATTCAGCGCGTTGGGTACCATGTTGTCCAGATGTGGCTTGGGCCCAACAGGATGAGACGGCGAATGCTTCATGCTGGGCTGCCTCTGCTGCTGCTGCTGCTGCTGCTGTTGCTGCAGCGCACTCACCATCCGCGCCAGCTGCAGGGCAGGGGGAAACAGACGAACGATAAGCCAACACCCTGGACGTCCTGGGAAAAGACCGTACATGGTTCCTTTTCGCTACCAGCACTGGAAGTACCCTTCCCATCCTACATACCTGCTGCTCTTGCTGTTGGCGCACAGCTTGGGAAATCTTTCTCTGGTTCTGTAACAACTGCTGCTGCTGCTGCTGCTGCTGCAAGAGAAGCTGACATGCCTGCAAAACACGGAGGAAACAGGGAACCAAAGCTTCCTAAGAGTGACTCATAGAGAACATCGATGGGGTCACCGAATCAAAAGTATCAGTGAGGGAAGTAACACCAGTGACCTGTCTATTGGTTACATTTACATCCGGTTGAGCTGATACAACAACCCTTAAGCACACTCAATAATTCGCATAAAAGTGTGAATTAGTACCCTCCAAACATAAAAGGTGGCAAAGATGTGTGAAGCAGATCAAAGCTAAAGGGAAAAAAAAGCAAATGTTTTTAGCTACAGGAAGAAAATCTGCTACTTACCAACTGAAACTGGGGAATCTGTGGGAGCTGGCTCAGCATGGCAATTTGTTGAGGCGATAACTGGGGCCCCACGTTGAAAAGACCTGGACTCAGGCCACTGTTGGGAAACTGCTTGAGCATTGAGGCAGAAACCTAGCCAAAAGGAAAAAAAAAAAAAAAGGAATCCTCAGAATTTATCAAAATATTTTTTCTATGAAAAGAATCTTGATGCATCTAAAGCAAATGTTAATAGTGATTATCTCTGAGCAGGGAAATTATAACAGATTTTAATTATCTTCTTAGACTTTTCAATTTTCTACAATAAAAACTACGAATTTTGTACTCAGGAAAACTCTAAGAAAAAAATTTCTGATGACAATATGGCTTTTTTGCCTGAGAAATTGTTACTAGAAATGTGCCATAAAACAATATACATCAAATTGTACAAAGCTAAGACATAAGTGTTCACAAGAAAGTACTTCCACAAATAAGAAAAACAGATTAACTTGTAAGTAGGAGACACAGGAGAGTCAACTCATGACTTCTGATAGGAAACACTCCCAGAATCGCAGTGTGAAAGCGCCCGGAAGGTCAGCTGGCCCGGCTGGCTCCCCGCCCTGGTTTTCAGGAGTGAGCCAGGCTGGGCTGCGGGGAAGCTCTAGTGACAGAGAAAGGATTCCCTCCCATCTTTGGTCTGCTGTCTGAGATGTTTTAAGTGAGCTGAAATGAGTTTCCCTATACTTTCATCCACTGAACACACTGGATCAGCTGGGGCCACAGAGAAAAACTTAGGAACTTAGGCAGCACGCTGGTCGAGAGTTCAGTCCTCGGGGCAGACTGCCTGGGCTTGAATCCCAGCTCTGCCACTTCAAAGCTGTGTGACTCACAGCAAGTTACTTAAATTTTCTGACCCTTGCTTTCCTTATCTCCAAAAAAGGAATAATAATAATATTAACTTCAGTGGGTTGAGGATTTTTATGAGTTAATATATGTTAAATGCTTAGAGATGCACTCCATAAATGGTTCTTTAAATGTCTAGAGACAATGATTACAGTTCCCTTGCATCTCATCTTCAGGCTAAATACAATCAGTTCTTTCACTTGTATCTCATTCCATTTCTCAATGAAGAAGCCTAGAACAGAAGGCCACTTTCTAAGGTTGTCCAAGTAGACCTGGCCATCCCTAACCATCCTGTTAAAAGTCATGCTTTTATTAATAATGCCCAAGATCTCAGTTTCTCTGGTGATCACATCACAACTCCTGATTCATACACTAAGCTTAATGTCAATTAAAGTCTACTATATTTAAAAATGCTTCCTCTCATATAATATTTATTAATAATATAAGTTTTAAAATTTTATTAATCTGTATTTTTATTTGAGCTTAGGACCTTATATTTACTTTTACATACGTGGCATGTAGTAGATGCTTGATAAATACCTATTAAATGAATGAGTCTCTATTATATTTTAACTTGTTAAGAGTCACTCCACCAAGTTCTTTTTGATCCCATCATTCCACTTATTCCAGTTTGTATTCTCCCATCTGGTCACGGATGGGAATGTTGAACATGAAAGAGCTGGGATAATCCAGTCATATGCCACTAAAATGTCCTTCCAACATGAAGCAGATCAGCCTAGGAATAGTCAATCATTTACTAATCCACACAACTGTTTAGCATTTAGCCTACATTCTTCCATCTCATCCAAGATAAAGAGACAACACGTCAAATGGCCTGTTAGAGACACAACAACCACATCATTTTTATTTAAAAAAAAATTTTTTTTGAGACAAGAGTTTCACTCTGTCATCCCAGGTAGAGTGTAGTGGCATCATCATGGCTCACTGCAACCTCAAACTCCTCGGCTCAAGAGATCCTCCTGTTGATTGTGCACTTGTGGCTGAATGGTTAGGGCGATGGACAAGAGATCCTCCTGTCTCAGCCTCCCAAGTAGCTGGGACTACCTACAGATGTGCCCCCACGATGCCTGTCTAATTTTTTCTTTTTTTTTTT
>VBSM01003169.1:30626573-30654831 GCA_008086735.1 Cheirogaleus medius | reverse complement strand
AAAAAAAAAAAAAAAAGGCTATACTATATAATTTCATTATATAAGGGGCAAAAAAGGTAAAATGGAAACAACATATTGTTTAAAGATAGAAAGATAGATACAGAAAGACTACTAAAAAAAGCATAGGAATGTGATCTTATGTTTAGAAGGTATCATCATATGTTTCATACGCTGACAATTTTACAGACTATAAAAAGTCATACTTTTGAGGACTTCCTATCATAGCCTTGTTCAACTTCTCCCTTCTTCAGATTGCAAATGTATTATACCATTCTTCTCCAAAGAATACAAAAGGACCAGAGAGAAACACCACCAGGCTCCAGACAAATGCCTATTCATACCTGGGCTGCAGAGTAATTACAGTGCAGGTTTGCACATACCCTACTGCAGGGAGTTAATTACTCTGGCTTAAAAGCTCTTCAATCTCCAGCTGGGTTGGAGAAAGTGAAGATCTTATTGCAATCAATATGGCATTTAACAAAGCATTGCAGGTGCAAAATGACAGCAATTTAAAGGCAAGACAAAAGCCTACTAGAATGTATTGCTTTCTGAATACTGCATTTGAGTAACTGGAGGAAAAAGGCAATGGCAGAAACCTAAGGCCTGGGACACTTGTAACAAATTGTAAAGATGAGTTTCAGTGTCTTCTTTCTATGTTTACATTAAATAGTGACTGCCTCTATAATGTGGTCACAATGGTTGTAAAATTTGATGACATGTATCAAAGCCTTTGGAATGTTCATGTGCTTTGATGTAGAAATTTCATTCTGAACAACTAAACTGAAAAATAATATGGGCAAAGATTTAGGTTTAAGGATTTCTCTGTGGCATTATTTTTAACAGTGAAAAACTGGAAAAAATTTAATACCTAATAATGGAAGAAGGGAATATCAAGTAAATCAAGGTAAATCTGTCTGATGAAACATTAAGAATGATCAACATGGAGACTATACAGGAACAAGGGAAAATATTAGGACATGATGTTAACAAAAACAGCAGGTTCTAGTGACAATGAATACAATTATGTGAAAAGCATGCCTGTACAAGAAAAAAGTCTGAATAGAGGATTGTGTAAAAATAACCATTGTCATTGTATCTGGGTAGGGAGTTTCTAAAAGAATTTTTTTCTATACTATCCAAACTTTCAGTGTGGTTATCTTTTTAAATTTTTATTAAATAGAGCTACCCAACTATTTTGTTTTTTTAAAAATATAGAAATGTCAGGAAATTATGGAAGATCATTTAATATAAATTATTTAATTATTTGATATTAATACTATTATTCAATATTCTGTACCCATTATGTATTAAATAAATGTTAACCATGTTTTCCTAAATAAACAAATTTCACAAACGTAGGGAATACAAATACTTTCAGTTTTTTAAGTAGAGCAGATACTCTGGTCATAGATCTGTGGCATCCAAGTCTCTTAGACAAAGTAAACTATGTTTTCCTAATAATTCCATTTTCAAAATCATTCTGATATGCACGTTTCCATGACTCGATATAGTTACTGAGCTGGAAAATACATGCCCTGCACAGCTGTAGATGCTCAGACTCTAGCAGCCAACAAAGCAGACCCAGGCCCTGCCACTGTGAAGCTTATTACACTCCTGGGGCAGAGGAGGAGAAAGACAAGGAACGAATGAATTAGAGGAGGGCAAGGGGATGGAGTGGTAGGCAGGTGCTGCACTGTGTACGGCTGGGCTGCCAAAGCTGTGCAGATAAGGTGACACTGAAGCAGGGAGCTGAAGGAATAAAGATGGAGCATCTGGGAAAAGAATGTTCTACGAGTATGGTTCGTGTGCTGGGACCAGTTAGCTAGAGCGGCATGAATGTATGGGGGAGGAGGGAGATCACCAAGAGCCTCAAAGACCACAGTAAGGACTCTCTGCTTTGCATTCTCAGGGAGAGAGAGAGCCACGAGGGGATTCCTGGCAAAGTAGTATTAATAACATGACCTACCTTCTGTTTTAGAGCACGGCTGTGCAGAACTTTCTACAATGTTGAAATGTTCTATAGCTATACTGTCTGTACGGTGGCCACTAACTAGACGTGGCTATTTAAATTTAAGCTAATTAAAATGAAATAAAAGAAAGAATTTAGTTCTCCCAGTCTACTGGGCACATTTCAATTGCTCATGTGGCTACTGGCTATCACACTGGACAATGAAGTGTTAGAGGATCAGTCGGACTCAGACTTGAGACAGGCAGTGTTGAATGAAGCAGGGCAGGGACCAGGCAGGAGATCACTGCCATAATCTACAAGAGAAACAGTGGTGGCTTGGCCAGGGACCATGTTAGTGGAGGTGACAAGAAATGGTTGGATTTTGTATAAAGTTTTGAAGGGAGAATTTGTTGATGAGATGAACTTGATCTCTGAGAAGAGACACGACTGGCTCGAGGTTTTTGGCCTGAACACTTGCAGAATGGGAGTGCCATTTACTTGGAGCAAGAGGATGTTTTTGAGGGGAGTGTGGGGTGGAATCAGAAGGTCTGTTCTGGACGTGTTAACCTGAGATCCTAGTAGATGTCCAGTAGTCTGTGCAGTTGAGAAAAAAGATGTGGGTTGAAGACACAATTTTGGAATCTAGTATTAAAGTCATTCCACTAGGTAAATCACCTGGCACTGGCTACAGGTGAGGGGGAGAGGTTCGAGGACTGGGATCGGGGGCATTCTGCTGATTAGATGTTGGGATGGTGAGGAGGAACTTGTGAAGGAGATGGAGAAGAGGCAGACAGAGAACCAATCCAGGAGGTGTTCCAAGGCCAAATGAATAAAGTGTTTCAGAATGGGAGGAGCAGTTCCCTGTGTCAAATGCTGCTGATACAGACTGCAGAACAGACCATTGTATTCTGCAGCACAAAGATCACAGGCAACTTTTACAAGAGGGTTTCTATTCCCACTGCCACTGCCTTTCCTAGACTCCAGTACTAGCCCTACGCTTGCTCTCCTCTGCTTTAGTAATTCTGCCATTCAAACATGTCCTCTATATTACTACCAGTGTTATCTTTCTTTGTAAACCTTAAATTTTCCTACATCACCACTCAGCTAAAAAATCTTATTTAACACTATGTGTCTATAGCCAAACTTTAGAATGCACATAAAAATCACCTGGGGGTGACTAGGCCCCAAAGCCCAAGATTCTGTATCAGTAGATCAAGGAAGACCTGAGAACTGTATCTTTAAGTAGTAGCCCAGAGACTGTTATAAACCATGCTGACAAGGATTGGCCTATAGGACAAAGCTCAAACTCCTGAGCAAGATAAGGTCCAAATTTGGCCTCCAACTTCCTATCTCATTTCTCCCTATTTCATTCCAGATGGGCATACATGTGTATGCACACACACACTTCAACAAGCTCAGACTAATTCTTCAAACTGCATTTCCTCGAACATGCCATGTTCTTGTAGATATTAATGCCCCTTGCCCATGAGGCTACTGCTGCTTAGAGGGTACCTTTAATCTGCCACACCCAAAAAATTCTTGATTCATTCTTCAAGAGCCAGTTTTAAATGTTATTGCTAGCAAGAAGCCTCACCTGATTCCCCAAATTCTGTTAAACATTTCTATACAACCATTTATCACACTCTCTGCTATCTATTCTGCTATCACCTCCTCCCCACCTGCCCCTCTGCCACCAACCCCAAGAGGCTGTGAAGGGACAGATGGCGTTTTCTTCAACTGTGCATCACCAAGACATTATCTAGCACACTACAGACATTCGATAACCATGGATGACTGTCAGCCTGATACCAAGGGATACTAAAAAGTGCTCCAAGACTTAAGATACTGCATTGTTGGCCAGGTGCAGTGGCTCATGCCTGTAATCCTGGCACTTTGGGAGGCCGAGGCAAGATTGCTTGGGACCAGGAGTTCAAGACCTGCCTGAACAAAATAGCAAGATCCTATCTCTACAAAAAATAGAAAAATTAGCTGGGTTCAGTGGTGTGCACCTGTAGTCCCAGCTACTTTGAAGCCTGACGCAGGAGGATCACTTGAGACCAGGAATTTGGGGTTGCAGTGAGCTATGATGACACCACTGTATTCTGGCCCCGGCGACAGAGCGAGATCCTGCTGCCATTGTGGAGTGCTAGTGAAGTCAGGAATGTCTCTGTCTAGAGGACCCACCACCTGGGGCCTAAAGGATGACTGGAACTTAAAGACCAGGAAAGAAGAAGAGAGACACTAAGGGGACAGAGTCCCAATTCCCAGCAGGACCTTATGAGGGCAGCTGGAGGGGATGGGGTGTGGGTGAAAATTTCCCCCTCCACTAAGATACAGACTCAGAATGTTAAAAACAGGATTTGAAATCTTTTCAAATAATTATTTTAAGCCCTTGTCTTAAATTTCAAAAAAGCAAAAAACTGACCCTTCATAACTCATTGGTTGGATCTAGTAAGTACTCTCACTCTCTTTTATAGAATGAGATGGACTCAAAGCTCTTGATCTTAGTTCATTAAAGTCACATTCTAAGGAGACTAAAGCTCACACAGTGAATCCTTAACTTGGGCATCACAGCTTTTATCCTGCTCCTCAGACCCGTTTTGTCACAAAGAGGTATGACGGAGAGTGTGTGGCCTTTACCCCCTTCCCCCAATAAAAACAAAACAAGAACAAAGACAAAACAACTCACTGCACAAGACCTAAAGGGTTCACATGGTACCCACTGGACTATAGTCTACACAGAGCTGCCCTACGAATGAGATTTTAGTCTAGAAGTCTCTGCTACTTCATTAGTTCTAAAACTTCCCCTAGAGCATCTGGTCAGTTAGCAGATAGCACCTCAAAATTTTTCAGAATAACCTAGAATCTGAAATTTCTCCTGTTTATCTGTGGGCGAATTCTCAAGGGCAACCAACCTCTGAATGTTGATAAGTCATAATTCATAAAGTAGTTTTAATTATATGCAATCTTAAATATCAATGTAGTATTAGAAAAATAATTAGATCTAAATGGAATATGCACATAATGTTTTTCATGCAAAAACATCTACTAATAAAGATGCACAAAGTAATAAAACATGAGATTTGATATTTTGTTCTAAAACTCTTGATCCTTGGTAGGTGGATATTTCATATTTTACCATACTTGACTGTAGCCAAAAGACCAATGAAACAATGGATTTTTCACATTTTAAACCAGCAACTTTTATTTCTTTCATGCCCACAAAAATCAATCAGTTAACAACTGGTAACCTCCTGAATGGTCTTTAATTTTAAATCATGGAAACACAAAATCGCTTACCTGGGGGGAAATAAACTGGGGAGGCACTTGTGCCCGGAGACTAGGAGAAGAATTTAGTGGCTGCACTGGTGTGTGCAGACCTCTCGATTGTGCTGTGCTATTTCCAAACAAACCATGATTACCACCCTGTAAACATAAAAGCAACAGTAAGGCTTTTTGTTAACATAAGAAAATGCAAGTAAGAAACAATTCTGGTTTTCTACCCCTCAGAAGAATCATACACTGTGTTCCATGGATTCACATGGAACTTTATAACTGAGAAGTTCCTGATTTTGGAAAGCTTGGGGCAATTCTTCAACAGAATCATGGGTATCTCACCATCACCTGCACAGTCTGATGAACTCTATAAACTATAATGAAAGGGTTAAATTTAGTCAAATGTCAGAAGCAGTTCTACCTTCTTTCCTGTGATTGAAAGGTAAAGGCAACATAACATTTATTTCAACTATTCTTTGAGATTGGGTTTACCAAATTTCTTCTCAAACTTTATAATCTGAAATCCATTCTGAAAGGCACTTGAGTAAAAATTCAGGCTTATAAATAATTATCGGATGTAAAACAACACCATGATATTACTTCTCCGAATTGGTTAATCACAAAATCACTGCCATCAAAGACAAGCCTAGCGTCATGAGGACCCTACTCCAGATCTGAACATCTTTTTTTCTCCTGGATCTGCTTGACCCCGTCTTTGCTAGATGAGGAAATGTGGATCAGTCACACAGTGAGATAAACAAGGAAGAAAGGAAAAAAGTAAAAATCATTACAGGGATACCAAAACAAGTATTACTCACCTGTAACTTCTCATTCAAACACACGAATCAGTCTAGTTAAAAATAAGCTTAACTCCCTGATTTCTGGAGGACCAACTCACTGGAGTACTTCTACAGTGTTCCAGAAAGAGAGCCATGGAAAGCTGGGTCATATGGTAGCCTTCCTTTCTGACTTGTTTCTAGCCCGGGAAAGTCCTTCAGCACGGAAACTATATTTGGTAACTTGACACTGTCCCCTCTGCCTGAGGTTCTTTTCTACACCATCTTCACTTGGCTTCTTCAAGGCTCAGCTCGGAGTCATCCTCAACCAGAGTCTTCCCCAAAACCTTCTTCCTTATTCCACATTCAAATTAACTGAGCACACCTGTTTATTCTCAAACACTTTAAAACTCTTTGATGACACACATCATCAAACCACATTCTAGATATTTTCCATTCTGTCTTTCTACCATCAGCTTAATCCTTCCCTCTTTGCATTCCCAGGACTCAATAAAGCCCTGGTCTGTAGGATGAGGGCATCATTTGCAAACATCCATGTCCCACCAATTCCATACACTTGAAAATGTCCCACAGAACACCTCCAGCAAAGACAGCTGCACCACTGCTTATACCAACTATGTATACTCTAATTTGAAGTCAGCACCATCATCTCATCCAGGGAATCACAGGAATTAAGGTAATTTTAAAGAAGAATTTTGTAATGGCATCATTAAGTTCTAGAATACTAAAGATATTGTGATGGCTTAATGATTCAAAAACAGATTATGGGACTGCTACAGGGAAATTAATGAACTTAAAAGCATAATAAATAAAAATGATTATAAACATAAAGTAGAAATGGCAATTAAAACCTGTGTATCTCATAAAAGAAAATCAAAGATCTGCCATGAATTTTATGTCTCCCAAAGGGTTGTTTAAACACCAGAAGACCTTAGAAACTCAAACATTGCTACTTCTCCTGTCTTACTAATCACACTGTCACTCTAGGGGAAATGGCTCAGCTCTAAGTTCTCTCAGATAGTGGCAGTTCATAGCTTGGTTACAGATTATCCTCAATACAAGAGGAAACATTTATTTCACCAAGAATATTCTGCTTAGATCTTTCTCACTTACAATTTACCATCGAAGTAATGACCTTGTCATTAGAAGTCAATTATTCATGACCCGTCCTTGCATGGTGGGGTTGCTGGTAGCTAAAGTCCTTGACAGAATGTATGTTTTGGCAAAATACAAAACTGCTTTATGAGGGCCCTTTTTAATTTCAATCTCTCCTTTAATAACAAGCATTAAAGAGAATTTGCTTTTTTAAATTTTTGTAAAATCAAGCCCTACTTTCCTCTTCACAGTAGACAAATTCCACCCTCCCCCACCAAGGGTTTTAGGCTTTTCATTATCAAGTGTCTCTAAAGCTGTACAGAGCACTTTGATACATCTGAAATTGCTAATAGTAGAGGTAAGTCAATAGCAGTTGATCAAAAAATGTCTTCTCTGTATCTTAATATGGAACCTTGACATCTCAAGCTGCTCATTTTCTTGGCTTGGATACAGCTATTTTGCGTAGTGATGTCTTTGGGAGCAATCATACAGATCTGGCCTTTAAAAAAATATTTAGAACTTAGGAAAATGGTAATCAAAAGCTAGTAAATATCCTAACATTGGTTTATATGGCTATTGCTGAAGCTTTTACAATGACCAAGCCCTCATAGTTATTGGTGATATTTGCCTCAACTAGTATTTAACTCAGAATAGTATACAAATGAAGAATAAATTTATCAAGCTGATTGAAATTTTCTGTGATTTGGAAAATAAAAATCTTAAGTTTTATTAATTATGAAATATATTAAATTAACTTCATTATAAAAATAGTCTTAAAAATCATGACTATATTTGAATAGAATATGTGCACTAACCTGGCTAACAATGGACTTTGTAGCAATCCACAGATCAAGAAAATAAAGAACCCCCTTTTGTAGAGTCCAATGCCCAGCTAGTTTGGCTTGTTTATTATACTCAAGTTTATGTACTAATAGCTTTTGATAATCATGGTATCTTGGAACTGCATTTATAATCACCATTAACTGTAAGTGTTATGCCTGTTTTATATTTTTTATACCTCAACTCAAAACAAAAGAGCCCCCAAAACATAGATATAATTGTTTCATCTCTGTTTATATAAGCAATAAATATCCATGTCCTCTAAGGAAGCATTAAGAAAAAAACTGAAATACAAGGGAAGAAAACAAAAAATGAGCTATAACTCCCAATCCAGAGATAACCAGTCTGAACACAGGGATATAGTGTCATACGTTGTTTAAAATCTGCTAAGGCAACAAGTAGAAAGCACATGAAAGGCCTATGTGCAACCTGACTACGGGGCAAGAGGTGCTACTTTACGTCATCCTGTGACGCACATGAGAAAGTCATCATGTGGAGATGGAATGGGTGTGATTAATGTCCTCCCATGACATCCTGAAGTGAACGTCACAGTGACAAGTAAGTGGTCACAGAACTATGGCTAGGAAAATATCACTGCTGGAGTTATTGTTGCAAAGGACTCAAATTCCTGGTTGTCTCCAAAAAAACTACAACAGAGCCACTGTGGGGTGGCAGGCAGAGCCCTGCTATGTGTCCTTAGGCCTGTGAAGGTATGGAGGCATCGTCCTACCAGCTTGGCCTGTTTTGCTTTGATTGCACAGCCTTCCTCGGAGGACTGCCAGATTCAACCCCAGGGCCAACGAAACACTGCCATGTCTGAGCAACATCCACTCTTCTTAAAGCTTTGTTATCTACTATTAAAGTTACCCTTCTCTAGGTAATTACTATATTTAAACTTTAAGACACTAGATTTCAAGATGTTGTAAACCTCAAATATTATACTTAATCTTAATGATTTTGCTACTATTTTTGTTTTTTATTTTTCTTTTTAGATAAGGTCTTGTTCTGTTGCCCAGGCCGAAGTGCACTGGCACAATTACAGCTACACAACTAACTGCAGCCTCAAACTCTCGGACTCAAGCGATCCTCCCACCTCAGCCTTCTGAGTAGCTTGGATATTTGTGTTTGAATTAGCAGGTTTATTAATTGGAAAGACCTCCAAAGTATTACTTAACATTCAATCTAATGTTGAAAATGGCAAATGCATTGCCAAATTAGATTATATAAAGTACTTAGGTAGGCTCTTTAACATTTTCCTAAGTCAGTTATTAGTTAGCTTATTATATGCAAACTTATGACCAAAAATGAGAAGACAAAAGAAACAGGTTTAAAATAAAATCCATGTTGAGAAACATGAAGAGAGATGGGTTCTATGGGCTGAAAGATCTAAAACCTACACTTAATATCATTCTGTGCATTCAGTAATCAACAAATTTCCCAAGACAGACAAATGATGCAATAAACTGCAGACCAGGGCCAAGGCGAGGCCACAGTCAAGCAGTTATAAATTTGAGAGGCCTCCTTACTTGTCTAGCAGCGAAGTTTTGGGGGTTGAGCCCTGTGCCGATTGCTCCAAGGCTGACGTTGGGTAGTGTGGAACCAGAGGGAGACAGCTTGTAGCTGGGAGAAGGGGAGAAGGGAGAGCAGGGAGCCTCATCCCCAAGGCACCCATCTTGATTGGAGAAAGGCAAAGTCAGCTGAAAAGTAGTAGGAGTTAGCCAATCACAATGAGTGTTGGTTAGTGAAGCAACAGAATGCAAGAAGGGAAAAGAGAGAAACACTAGCAACAAAGTTAGAGTGCATTAGCAATAACCGAGGATGGACTTGGATCTGATAATCATCATCATCATACTCTGCCCAACAGATACCATCTGCCATCCTCTTTGAGATTTTTCTTATCCTGAGTTAGTAACATATTCTCTCTATTGCACTAAGATAAAAATTGCCAGATGCTTTATTTTTGCGCATCTACTATTCATTACTCTATGTGGCTGCTGAAATAGAAGCCAAGGGCAATTTCTTGTGAATATGTTGTTGTCCAGACCAGCACCAGTGGTGTCAAAATGTGCCACATCTAAAAATTTTGGTTTTAACTGCTCTCTGAAGACCAGGAACACTGCAAATTGTTATTCTGAATCCAAGAATAAATCTCCTCCATTAGAAATGTTAAAAATCTAAGCCAATAGTATAAATTATTTGGTTAAATCAGGTAGTCGAGAATTTGAAAAATGTAACATTGTTACTAAACACAGATCACCAGAGAAATGGGGAAAGATAACAAAAGAGCTCCTCAAAACTAGAAGGTAAGGCCTTAGGAGACACAGGGTACATTTATACAAAATCCCAAAATTTATTTTGTAGCTGCACAGCAGTAAAAAAAAAAAAAGAATTCAGAATAATTTATCTCTAAAATCTCCAAACTTCATGAATTTTTCAAAACTCAGGCTTTCTTCACAATACTCACATGTTAAAGACAGATGGTTCTAGCTCCTAATCACCTATTGACATCAACTGTTTTCATGTCACCACTTTAATGCAGGTGATGTTTGTGTTTTGCTCAATTCAGTAATTCTATGTTTCCTCCAAAATTAGTTATCAAAAGACAAATGGGAACCAAAGTGGTTCTCATGCATTATTATCTTAAACAAAGGATTCAACTCACCTTCTCAAAATAAGGCCCACTATCTGTGGTTCCCATGTCTTTGGAATTAGGTGGACGGAACCCAGATCGATCCTTCCTCATGATATCATTAAAATCCCCGAGATTCATTGCTCGCTTGTCCACATCATATTTTTTATCTGAAAGGCTTCCTGAAAAGGAGCATAAATAAAGTGAAAATTTCTACAATCAATGTCTCCCTCATAAACCAAAAGTGATTTGCTCCACTGTCTTTCCTGGGGTGCTAGGTACAAGCTCTTTCTACTTTCTAGGGATAAAACCAGAAGAGTTCTCATTGGTTAAGGCTACTAGTGTTGGTCCTTGGAACACACATGGGTCCTTTTTTAAAAACCAAACAAAATTTGTTGTAACCTGTTTTCCTTGGAAGATTGAAAGAGAGCCTTAGGGCTAACCTGGCAAAAATCTGGCTGAGAACATATTATATTTAGATTGGTTATTGTTGTAGTTAATGAACACATCTTGCTCACAAATTCAAATGTCCTGCATGAGAGAAGTTGTCTATTTTGCATCTGCTAGATAAATGATCAGGGTTGTAAAACATATAGTTATGGGAATAAAAAGATCAAAGAGGCACAGCTGTTGCCTTACAATTTAGAACTTAAGAGCTGAACACAGAAGATGTGTCCACAATTCCTGTACAATGTATTTTTCCCAGGTACAATGACTATACCCACTTTCCTTCCACAGCTTTGTAAATTGACATCATCTGTGCCCCAGGAAGCTTATGTTAACTATTTTCATATTTAAAAATATCACAGATCTAAGACTACCTATTTCCCTTACTATCCAGGGTTGTTTCTTTCCTTCTCAGTTCGATTGTTTTTAAGTTCCTCAGGGTGACCACCAGCGAGCATGACTATGACAATCTCTAAGACTAATGGCTGACTCTGCACCTGTCCGGCTGCAGCGGGAGAGTTTGTTAATTATGAAATATCCTGGTGCAGACGCGACTGGCAACCTAAGGGCCAAGTCTGGCAGGGCCATGAACATATTTTGTTTGGCCCCAAACAGCATTTTAAAAGATCTGATTTTGTTTCCAGTATTTAAAAATCAGGATGTCAATATATATCTGAATGTCTGGCCTCTCATGAAAAACTGGAAGACTTGGCCCAGCTGCGCCGCACTCCTACACAGCAACAACCGCTAGGAGCCAAGCAAGGCTGATTCCTTAAGGTGTTACATACTTCTCCACAGTTAACCAGCCCCTCTTCATCCTAATTTCTTATACCTGGGACACATCACTCGTTCACATTCCTTCCTGATTCTCGCAGTCATTTGGGTTTTCAGTCCCTACCTAGTGTCTAGCACCGTACCTTACAAAGAGTAAGTGTTCAATAAATGTCTATTGAACTGTACCCATCCCAACTTAAATTAGACAGAAGAGCCCAGCAGGATACCATCAACCCCAATATATTCCACTCCTATCAGTGGAATGATACACACCTACAGACAAATCCATTTTGCTGCTTGGATTATCTTCAGTTTGACTCTGAAAAATAAAGAACGGATGAGAGAGAATTAAGGATGTACATATGTGAATCAGAGAAGTGGCATTAGTCATGTGAGAGCCACATCTTACCACTGGTACTACACAAGGTCCTCTGAAATGAACTTTAAACTGGAATGAAGATATTAACATTTTTAATAGTTTAATTCCTACTGGTGCCTATATTCCTAAAATTCAATTTTTTGCACAATTAGCCTCAATAAATTTAAGAACTGAGCAATAGCTAAACAGCTGACCGAAGAAATAAACCCCTGTCCTCAAGTTCCAGTCAGCCCAGGATCAAATTCCATGAGTGGCAGCCAAATGATGACAATTTCTTCTTGTGACTTGTCAAGTCATCAAATCTTCAAATGCAGCCAAGTCATGTCATTTGTCTTTTGGCAACCAGGGACAGGGCGTCCCCACAATGTTCCCAAGAGATAAGGAAATTAGAAATTCTACAAGAATTCCCTAAGTAGTCCTAATATAGTTTTTCTAGTTATTTTATTGTTGTTGCCTTTTAAAAAATTATAATATGAAAACTAGTACAGCACTGTAGTCAGGGAAAACTTCATAAATTTAAAGTGCCTGACTCTTTCTTCCCCACCCTCCCAAAGAAAAGGACACAATGACTACAAATTTAAATCCATAACCTTTACGTTGGAGTATGTCATTAAGAATAAGAGAAAACAAACATTGCTTAATCCAAAAGATCAAGAACATGTTCGATCCGTTTCTAAATCTGTAATTTTGTACTGTACGTGGCAGTGGTCTTAAAATTTGTACTAAGCCTTAAAGTTGGGATATATTATACATATGAAAAAAAAAAAAAACTTACCAGCAATCCCATATTTGAAAACTGTTTGGCAAGAGGATTCATCCATGAATCATTGTTTCCTCCTTTTAGTGAGCACTACAGAAATGAAATATGTAACCTCAGAACCAAATAATTTATTTCAACCTCCTGAGTTGCAGAAGTACAGACTAAAAATGTACTAAAAAGTACAGACTAAAAAGATAAGCGAGAGTTTATCTTTATCTTTACGAGCCCTATCTCTCTTTAACTACAATTATTTTGATATTTTATCTGTTATTTTAAATAATTAATAAGCATAGGTTTATATCTACATTTTCATTCTTTTTTATTCATCACACCGAACTGGGAGTAACTGGAAAAGTACATGGTCGGCTGATGTTTTTACTTTTTAAACAGAAGTCAGTACCAGATTTTCTAAAATAAAATTTTTGCAGGCTATTACTGTCACTTTCAGCAGGCTGCTCTCTTAGTAACCCAAGCTGGTTTGCATGAGGAGGAAAGAGAGTTTGATGCCAGTTCAGGTTATTTGGAAAGGAGCCTATTTAAACTGGCCGTTACAAGGAACGACCGTGTAGCACTTCATCTGCCTGCCTCACGGCACAAAGGACGTGGGTTCCCAGTAGGAAAGAGGCCCAGTGGAAGACACTATCACTAATGCCCTGGGCAAAGTAAGGCAGAGGTGGGTTTTTGCTTTTTAATGGGACAATTTAGTTTCTCCTTGGACTAAGGCACCAACCATCAGCTCCATTTTCAGTTCTGTGAACAAGGCGGGTGGAATAATGACAAGGATTTGGTGGGGTGGAGGATGCCAGGGCTTTGTGCACATGTGCATTTCAGAAGTAGACATTCTGTGTGCTGTGATAATATCTATCATGTCAATTTTATCACTCTCGAAAGTGATGAGGTACTTAACTTGAGTTACAGATTTTAAGGCCAAAAAAGCCCTTAATGAGGGAATGGGAGAGTTATTGTTTAATTGGTACAGAGTTTCTGTTTTGCAAGATGAAAAGAGTTCTGTGGATGGATAGTGGTGATGGTAGCACAAAAATGTGAATGTACTTAATGTCACTGAACTGTATGCTTAAAAATGGTTAAGATGCTACATTTTATGTTATGTGCATTTCATCACAATTTTTAAAGAAAGGGCCACAGTAGGAAAAGTCAGAATCATTGGTATCGGAGCTGAAACATTCAATTCCCGATTAATTAAATTTTAGTTGTCACCTGAATGGGGTATTTATTAGCGCCTTTTACTCAGTTAATTTGGTCTCATCGTTAACTTGTGAATAACTAGAAGAAAGCCAAAAGCAGACTAGACAACATAACAGTACAAAGAATGCTGAAAATTTTGCTGAATAATTCCTTCTGTGACTAGTGTAAAGAAATAAAAGTCCTTAAAAGAGGGAAAACTATGAATGACCCCTTAAACAAAATGTCTCTAATAGAAACGAACTGTATTCTTATGTTATAAAAGAAAGTTAGGGTATTCAATAAAATTAATATCCAATAGGAAGCAAAGGGGATAAAGGACCAATCCTTAGCCACTAGAAGGCCTTCTAAGACAGCATCTGGTATTTGAAATGCAGGAGAATATTAGTCGTGAAGGATTTCACAGGGCAGTAAGGCTCTCAGGTTGAAATTAAGCAATGGATGCCCATTTATTTCCACCATTTTATGTGTGGAATGAAGCAAAGAGGAAAAAAGGGAGCTTCTGCCAAGACAATGGTTCAGATTCAAAGACTACTGTTCTAGATTAAAAACCAAAGTTCTCATCAAATGATGCAAACCCAAGGATAAACAAGTTGTTATAAGATATGGAAAACGAAAAGTTTAGAACACAATCTGATATAGCAGCAACTCCCAATCTTTTTGGCACCAGGGACTGGTTTCATGGAAGACAATTTTTCCATGGACGGATGGGGGTGAGGGTAGGGCGGCGGTGGAGCTCTGCAGCCCAGCGTGTTCGACACCGCAGTGGTATAGGATGTAGACAGATCATCTAGTTGCTGTAGCTGGGTTACACACTGGGACTTCATTTTGTTAGTGGAAGGGTTCTGGGCCTTGGACCCCCCCCACCCCAAAATCAGATAAAATCAAGACAGGCTGACTGCCACTGGAGAAGCCAATATTATCTTCCTTTGGTTTCTCTTCTGCATATTCATGGGGATTTACTCTAAGGACTTCTTTGACTTTAGAATGCGAAAGCATAAAGCATTTATTAATACAAAGTATGCCTTGAGAGCCTCCAACGAATTCTTACTGATATAATGTGGAAACTAAAAACTAAAAGTATCTCATATCTTTGAAAATTTCATTTTACCCACAGCAACAGTTCTGTAGTTCAAGGTTTCAAGGTCATGGGAAAGGAAGATGACGGGTAAAAGGGAAATCATTATTTGTTTGTCGGAAAATATTTTCCCCCCTTACTTAGGACCTTGAGGACCCCAGCTGCCTCACAACTTCCAATAAAAATTTCTCTGTTCTGCCTTCTAAGAACGAATAAGCAAGTGGAAACATTTCTAAAGTGTGGTACCTTCATTTGTTTCTTCCCTCCTTGTCCCCAGCTTGCTGAGTTGTGGGAGGAAGCACTTCCCTGAGAGCCGGCGGTGTTCCAGACTCCTCCGTCATCCTCCTCTTCCCAGCTGGGATGGCGAGTTCCTGTGACTGGCCCGTCACTCTCCCCCCAGCCGTCTTGCATAGATTTGGAATCTTTAAGGAAAGAATGAATCAACTTTTTGCAACAGCTATATATAACAATAATCAGAACAATAAATCCTTGCAGATGCAGCATTTTAGTATCTTTGTAATATTATCCACTCCATCTACATGGCAAGGCAAATACTATTATTCATATTTTAGAGAGCAGGAAACTGAAACTGGTAAAGTTTCAATGTCACTCAGTAAGTTAACAAACTAGAGAATCAAGACCTTCTGACTTCTGGGTCAATGATTTTTCCCTTGCATCAAGTTGACAGGAATTTCAAAATTGAAAAGAAATTATCACTATTTTCATGACAAGAAATTTCACATCTCAATTAAGGGATATCTGTTCCTCTTAATGAGCATGATTTACCGGAGTCCTAGAGTTACTCTTCTATACATTATGTACTTTACCTACAACGGACATTACAAATATGAGGCGTAATAAAGGACAACTGTCTGCTTGCAGTGAAGACAAAAAAAGGACATGAAAATGGGAAGAAAAAAAGGAAACTTTGTATGATTTTGAATATCAAAATTATGGTGAAAGAAAGTCACATATGGTCACGAAATTTGAAATTTATTAGATACTAAACTAAAGCAATCCTAGACAAAGATGATGTGTATTGTATGCAGTGGTTTTGAAAAGTCAGGAGGAAGAAATGCGGAGGATATAGAAAGAGAGGAAAGAAAACAGAAAGAAATCAAAGAACAGGCTTTAATGTTTGAGGAAGTAGGATGTCAGCATCCATAGTCTATTCTACCAATATCCATCCCCTTCTAAACAAAGATCTTTAATTTGAAGATTGGAATAAGTCCTTAATTTCCCTTTGAAAATATTGTATGGAATCAAAATATACATGTTGTAGTAATGACACTGTATAAAATAATGAAAGAAAGGAAATACATTCTCTTGCCTAGAAATTTCCATCCACTCCTTCACTGTCCCAAATGATAGGACTTTTATGGAAGTCATTTGATTTACAGATAGCTCCATATGAAGAGTCTAGAGCCAGAAAAGTGGTTCTTCCAGGCCTTTCCTCGAATGACAGCTGCCACTCCTCAGGACACCAGGCCTCTGACAGCCACTTACGGTCCCACCGAATGGACATGGCACAGGATGATTAATTTCTTCTAACTGGGGCACTTCAGCCCCCCAGCGAGGCCCAAGTGAATCTGACAGCCCCTTGATGAGGTTCATCTTAGCCACATGAAGGGGCTTTCTGCCTGGGCAGCAAGAAACAGGGCTAAGATGCCATTGTCCCTGCTGCTGGAAGTGTGTTGATAACCAGGATTGCTTCTTCTGCGTATTGAATTATAAATTTATATAATCCCATAATATACTTATGATTTATATTATGTAAGCATAGGCTTTATAGTGTCCACTGACAAGCAACAGAAATTTAAAACCCAATATAAATCATATGCTGAGCCCTTTAGAAAAATGACACGCAGGTGAACTCTTCTATTAGAGAAAGGAGCTAAACTTTTAACAAATGTTTCTTATAGAAAAGATAAGCTCTAATTTTTAATCATGGACTCATAACATAAAATTTAAGACATTTGCAGGCTAGAGAAGATCACACGGTAACTACCAGCATCATCTGGTAGGCTGTGATGAGCTAGCCTCTCCCTTTGCGAACTATATGGTTCAATTACCCAGAGAAAGGACGTGAGCTATAACCAGAGGATCCTGAAGACTAAAAGACATTTCTAGAATCTGGAGAACAGTGAGGGTTTTGTGATGGAAGAGAGGTGATTGTAAGGTTGGGAAAGACACACAAAGATCCTGAAGGTACTGCTAAACACCTCTTTGAGCCAAGGTTCTGGTTAATGTCTTCCAACAGCACTTTAGATCTATTTCAAGTCTACTAGACGATGGTTCCCATGATGACACAAATGATTCCACAATGAAAACCATGATGGAAACAAAATCTTCACAAACCTATTTCTATGAAGTAGAGGAGATTCATGATTTTTAAAATGCAGTCAAGTGACTATGTACACATGAGTGTGAATTTCTACAATATCATTCATTCAAGTGGCACTGTAAAAGTCCTAAATATCATACCGATAAACTTAACACAATTATTTTCTTGTTCAAATTTTGAGTATTCCATAAAATTTCATTATTTAATCAAAAGATAGTCCCTTAAATCTGCTATTTGGTAGAAAAGAGATGATGGACATTTTTAAGAAAGTTAGAAACTAGTGGAAACAGGCATTTGAAATTCAATTTTTCAATCTAGGAACATCCAATGAGACATTTCATAGCATCAGACTACAAAGTTTTGCAAATTACTGTGACTATACATTGCCAGCTGTATCATGTACAGCTTAGATTTTCAATGGTTATGAGTAAGTACGGCACTCTTTGTTTAAAAAATTGAAATGAAATCTTTGTCAGCTTCAAGAAACCTGAAAAGCTCTTATGTAGGTGGATGTAAGAGAAGAGAGACAAAGGCAAAACGAAGGGATGGAAGGATGAAGTCACTGAGCAGCAGAGACTATGTTCCACCTTAAAAGCCAGAGAACTCTTATTTTAAATTATACTGACAAAAGAGCAGAAACGCACATTGGACATGGTGAGCATATTTAACTTACAGGGGTAAAAAAAAAAAAAAAATCACCTCAAAATTACAATTCTGTCTAAATACTAATTTAAAACAAAATCAACAAAATTAACTTGTGAGTTTTTTTTTTAAAGAGATGGCTCTTGTTATTTGCCCTGGCTGGACTCGAACTCCTGAGCTCAAGCAATCCTCCAGCTTCAGCCTCTCAAGTAGGTACTACAGGTACATACCACCGTGCTCAGTTTATGATTTTTAGTTCACCATAAACATGTTAACATATGCCAAGCCAAGCCACCACCATTTGCTATTAATTATTTATTTAACATTCGAGGTCCTGAATCTCACTGAATCAACAGTTTAAACACTAAACAGTTCTCACCAAAATGTCTGATTCCCAAATTAACAAAGAATCTCTCACAAATACAAATGCCGCATGCTTACTAGGTTTCATGGCATTGGGAGCGTTGGCGGGTGCATTCCCCCAGCCTGTGGTCGCTGCTCCTGTATCATCCATTTCACCCCACCCAGGAGTGCTTTCACTTGGCTCACCCCAAGCTGCAGTACCATTATCTGGAGCAGGTGGTGTGCTTTTGCTCCAGACTGTAAAGAAAGGAAATATGTCTCTGTGAATGACTTGTTAAGTGAAACACCATAATATCCAGTGGAGGTGAAGGTGGCGGGAGGGAACAAGCATGCTGATATTCTGTTGGTAAAAACATAAACGAATTCAACTTTCATGGGGGGCATCTGGCAATGTCATTTTTAAAGAGTCAGATGCACTTAACTTTTGACCCAGTAACTCCACTGCCAGGAAATTATGCCACAGATATACTTGTAAATGTAGATGAAATTCCATGTACAACAATGCTCACTGTATCACTGTTAGAAAAAATTTGGAAGCAACCCAAATAGACCAATTGTGGGTCCCCCATAAAATACTATTTAAGAAGCAATTAAGAAAAACAACTGTATGTGCTAAAATGGAAAGCTTATAAGTATAATGAAAAAAGCAGGGTGAAGAACAGTGTAGAAAGTATAATCCCTTCTCTCTAAAATTTGTAAAGGACAGATATATTAAATCTCTTGCTGCAGGCATGAACAAAATTTCTCAATGGGACACAAACTTCAAAGAGATTACCTATGTGGAAAGACCCTAGGGGTTAAGATTCTTTTATTATTACTTTTTGCTTTTCCATACAGTTTGAAGGTTTTTACTATGTCGATATTGTTTTTGAAAATGTTAGCAGGTTTTATTCTATATAAGAGTTAAGGAGCAATTTTCATTTCCTTCCTCATTCTTTTCAATACTTATAAAAAAGAACTAGTTAAAAGTAATCATTTTCTAAGTGGTCAAAAATGGATTCAATAACCACTAGGTTTACTTTGAGAAGCGGAAAACTTATTATTAATATTATGATTAAGTTTAACTTAAAAAAGAATTGAAAGGTACATCCCCCTTAACTTGTTGAATTATCTGCCTTATGAGAACATTCAAGTTGACAACGCCAAAGTAAGAATGCCATTACCATTGCTACTTTTAATTCACCAGGTATGATGTTTCCTATTCAAATAATGAGAGAAGAAAGTTTAATTCTGGGCAACTGATTATCATGAGATAATAATCTCTAATCCAAAGTACTCCCCCTTCCAGAGGTAATCATTAAAAACCATCTGGAAAGAGACTAAAACCTTCCAGATACCAGCTTTGCTACAGCACTGATGGCCTCTGGACGAACAATGCAGAATACTTCCCTTTGCTGGGGAAAGAGAAACACAGAGGATGTGTCCACAGGTGGAACCAGAATGGAAATCAGGTCTATTTCTGCTACTACTTTAGTACTTTATTTTAAAATCTAGAGCACAGTTTGTTTGGCAAGATAGAAGTCTTCTGGCTTCTGCACACCAATACAATTAGAGAAAAATAATTTTGGGGACTAACAAGGGGTTCTCATCTTTTCCCTTTGTCAAGAAAGAACATTAAAAAGTACTACCAGCATCTGCCAACATTAGCGGTTTATAAAAGGAGAGGTTCCGTTAGTAACCAAGTAGAAGCTGTAGGAAAGAGTCTGAGAATAAAGCTGAGTTGAATAAATGCGCCTTAATAAAAGTGCCTTGGTCTAGGATTTCTTTTCTTCATCAAAATCTGTGAGAAAAAAAACATTGCTTACCTGATGCTGATTTCCCGGTCATCGGGGTGGGCAGGTTTGGTTCACGAGGTGCTGGGCCCCCTTGGGAATTCTTATCCCACAGATTCACATTCTTGTAGTTATAACTGTTAGGGTCTCCCCACGCTGAAGTGCCATCATCAATGTCCATTTTTCGACTAATTGACTGCGGGGATGGCTCTTCCCAACCACTGGGTTCCTCATCCTTAGGGGTTGTGGGCTGTGGCCCGCTGCTCCAGTTGGAATTGGAAGGTCGAACGTTGCCTGGAGGTGGTGGGGGTGGGCCTCCCCATGAGCCAGAAGCCTCTGGCTGTGGTGGCTGTGGTGGCTGCGGCTGCTGCTGCTGTTGGTGTTGTTTATTCCAGGAATTGGGCTGTCTGCCTGTCTCATTCCATGCTGGGGATCTTTTGCAATCTTCCCACCCACCTTTTGAAGCTAGGCTTGCATTCCCACCATTACCCCAAGTTCCAATTTCGTTCTGTCCTCCTTCACCCCACCCAGACACAGGTTTAGTTGCAGAACCTTCCCAATTGCTGTTTTTCGCTTGATCAACTTCCTCTCCCCAACCATTCTTTCCAGAAGTCCATCCTTGATTGGGCTGGCGTCCACCTCCCCACCCCTGATCCTTGCTGGGGTTCTCATTCCAAGAGGAAGATGTCTTTTCATCTGGTCGTCCTCCTCCCCAGTTGGAAGAGTTGTTGTTCTTATAGTCATTCCAGCTTCCTGTGTTCTTGGGGTCTTTCCACTCTGTAGAGGCTGAGAGCTCCCCCCATCCAGACTTCATTTGATTGCTTTGGCTGGGTGCGTCTCCCCAGCCCCCTGAGTTCTTGGTCTGTGTGGCAGCGCTCTCCCACCCCTCAGTTCCTTTGTCAGATTTCCCCTCAGGCCTTGGCACCTCTTCAATATCCCACACCGTGTCCTGCTTAATTTGAGTTTGGCCCCAGCCAGTGTTTGAGAGCACCCTGGGGTCCAAATCAGTTCGGCTCAAAAGAGTCTGCAAGACAGCCTGACAATCAGGATGTGTGGGCCTGTACGACCGACGGCCAGAATTATGACTGTCACTACTTCCTGCCTTGTGGTTGCTTCCAGTGCTTTGACCTCCAACTTCACTTCCTGTGGAGCTGGAAGATCTTCCCCAACAGGGAGCCTGGGCATTGCCTTGGTTTTCAGGGAGGGGGTGGCCCTTTTGATTGTCCCATGCTCCAGTGCTAGAATTTGGTTGGTTTGGACCACTCCATTCTCCAATTTTCAACTCATCAGACCCAGTCGGCTGTTTCCATTCTCCCTGAGAGACCCCAGATGTCATTTTGTTCCCTTCACCCCATTTGTTGTCATTAGAGTCCTGAGGGCCAAAGTTCCAGGACCCACCCGTAGACCTGTTATTGTTGTCCCAAGAGTCATTTTTTGACCCAGTTGATTTCTGAACAGAAGCTCCTTTCCAGGAGTCCTCTCTTTCTTTTCCATTGTTCCCATTGTTTCCAGAATTGCTTTGTCCAGAGACTGTGTCAGTTCCAGAAGGCCCCCTAGCTGCACCCCAAGATCCAACACTCCCAGTCTTTCGATCTCCAGTGCTTTGTGAAGGGGCATCAGTGCTCCTGGAGGTGTTCCCCAAGCCCATTCCAAAGGGCATTCCCTTATTCTCCACGGGGTTTGGTGAACTTAAGTTCAAGGAGTTAGTGTTTCCATTTTTTGGTCCATCAGTGTTATGAATTTGAGCCTGTTCTCTGCCAGAGACAACAAAATTAACACCCGCATTTTCCATCTTTGACTGCTGTTCCCTGGATGTTTGACCTACTGTGCTAACCTGTGCACTGGAATTACTATTATCTGCTTCCAATGCTCCTTTCCTAGAAGTTCCTTCTTGGACCAGTGCTGGCCAGGCAGATGGGTTGCTATTTGGGTTAAAGTTGCTGAAGCCAGAGCCAGGTCCAATTCTATCTTGACCACTCACATTCCTCCAATTTCCTAGTCCATTGTTGCTCTCTGTAGTAGAGTTGGAAGATTGAACAGATTTAGCCTTAGGGTCAGATTTCCAGACCCCAGGATTACATTCGTTCCCAGAACTTGCAGACTGGCACTGGCTCCCTTTTCCTTTGTTACTAGTGGTGCTTCCTGGCAGAGTGCTCTTCTCAGAGCCAGGGTTCGAGGCACTGTTGTTATCGGTGGTGTTTTCGGAAGAAGATTCAGTGTCTTTGCTGGCAATACAAGGCCACTCTTCCATGTCAGACCCGTCTACAATCACCTTGTCCCAGATGTGAATTGGGTTGGGGGAGGTGCCGTTGTTGGAGGAGGCTCCCGGGCCCCAAGTGGAATTTGCATAATTTGAAGCAGCAGCACCTCCAAGGGTTGACTCTGGGAAAGAGATCATTTTATCAATCACAGTTTCACATGCATTTATTACCCATTAAAATCTAGATCTCAGACTGCCTCTAGAAGAGCTAATCACATTTCTCCACAAATCAGCTTCACTACCTAGTTCCTGTATCACAACTGTCTTAGTCATCTTTTTTTCATTTGTCTGATGTCACACTGGCTAAGTCTAACTCCACAACATCCTCAAAGGTATCTCCTTGCCATTCCTGTTGACAGAGAAGGGACTTCTTGTATCTTGAGTCAGTGCAACAGCACTCTAAACTTGCTCTGTATCTCCAACCTACTCTAAACACTCCTGGAGGAACTAATTTTTCTAAAGAATATCTTTGATTCCATCACTGTATGGAGAGCCTCCAACAGTTCCTTAATGCACAAGAATAAAGCTGAACTCCTTGGTTGGGAGTTTGATCAAGATGCTCCATGACCTGGGACGAATCAACTTTCTAGTCTATGTCCTACTACTTTCCATGTAGATCCACACCACTGACATTCCACAACTGTGCCTTCTCGCTCTGGCACCATTCTACATTGGCACCTACTGTTTTTACCTCCTGCAGTCACGCAATGAAATTTACTCATCCTTCTGGGCCTAGTTCAAGTGCCATTTCTCTTATGAAGCTGTTTTTGAGCTCATCATCTAAAAGTAATTTTTCCCTGTCCAGAGCCATTTTCCTCAGTGCTGCAGTACTGCGTTCACATCTTTCCTTCCCCATGTTAGCGCCTTTTAGGTAGAGACCCTGTCTTGCTAACGTTTGAATTCCACGGATCTGCTTCATGATAAATGCCCTCTGAGCTAGATGCCAGGCGACACACAAGCATGAATCAGATTTCGTAGCCCCAGGGAACTTAATCTGATAAATTGGTCTGGCTCAGCATACATCTTGGGTAAATTCCACAATTCGCCATATTTGGTAGGGAAAAAATGACATGTTTTTAATGAGATAATTTCTTACATATTTATTTTAGCTCCTTTAACCAAGCAGCTTAAAATCAATATGAAGTGTAACAAAGTATCATATAGAGCCATATAAAAATGAGAAAGCATAGAACCTGAAACTCTGGATATTTAGAGGCCTCCTTGGCTTTAATTATATAAAGAAGAGACTCTGACTCACTTGGGACCTGCGTCTCCACTCAGGCCTGGCTAAACTCAGCTGCAGAAACGCCTGACAGGGCCATCTTCTCGTATGCTTCTTTTTGCAACTGGTTACCAAGGACAGGACAAAAGAGCCACAAGGCCTTTCCCTGTCTGCTCTGGGCCTGGCCTGAAGCCTCAAAGGTAGGGCTTATCTCTGCATGAAGCCTGTGTTACCACTAGGTTTCTTTACATCCTTATTACTCTGCATACAATAAGATGGTGAAAGAATTTTCTAGGCAATTCTTTATTCAAACTGAGAACTCAAGTAAAGCATCCTACTGGTGACAACCATTAACCCATCAATTCATTGTCCTTGCTAATGCTTGATCATGTTCAAGCTCTGAATTTTAATAGTGCCTAAAAAGGCATTTTAAGAGATAAGTCAAAATCTGTTAACTAAAAATAAAAATAAAAATAAGGTACTTGGAAGTTCTTAGCTGTTAGTTGACTTAGTATTCATCAATTAAAAACTCTCAAAACTTATAGTAGAACCCCTCAGCTAAAGATCTTATGTCCACATACAGTTTTTAAAAAGGCTCTAAATCCAGGGCCCTCAAAAGAAATACTGACTTTAAAAATTTAATAGAAAACTATAGAATGGTTTTATTTGGTAACCTCCCAAGAGTCTACATTTCAATCTAAGAAATCATTTTCTCTATACTCCTAGCATTCCGGAAACAGAACGAGCCTCCACAGAAGCTCCACTTGCCATCATGCTCTGAACACACAGTGGAACTACAGGATTAAATTTATAACGCTCTTGTCTGGAAGGAAAAGAAAGGCCCAAACAGTGATGACCAACAGCCGCTAAATGAGCCTCTCCTGCCCAGAGCACACACTTATATGACGCTAAAACCCCATTTCTGAGAACTGCCTATACAGATTTCATACTGGGATCTTCTTCCATCTTTTGAATAATCCCAACAGTCTATATAATTCACGGTTTTCGTGGACTTTACATCAGGCAATGCAAACAAAGCACTCTCTCTCTCTCAAGCTGCCATGAATTGAAGTCATCGCCTCCGATGGCTCACCTGGTGCAGTCCCACTCTCACTCTGCAGCAGCGTTCCTGTCACTTGTGCGTTGTTTGGGTTTGCTCCAGGTGCTGTGCAGGGAGGAGGCCCTGCCCCACCCCCGAGGAGCATGCAGGACGGTGGAGGGGGCTGCCCACGTTTCAGTAACACTTTGTGGTCCTGCTGGCAACGGAATCGCGGCGGCACCTCCCGAGGCATGTAGCGGGCGGCGCTTGGCGGTTGTCCGTTCGGCACTGCCACCCTTTTGGCATTGTTGCCACCATTGACTGGTGGCGATGGAGAGCTGCCAATTGGGCTGGCGGCCGTTGGTTGGCTTAAACTTGGTTTCGTCACTTCGGGCACTGAAAGAGAGAGGTTGGGAACAGTCTTTGAAATATATCAAATACATTTTTTCTAAAGATTATTTGTAAAAAAGCTTACATGAGACCAATAACTCTTCTTTCACTCTACTCCAGAGAGATACAGTCTTTCCAAATTTCCCACAATATCTCTGGTTTACTGAAGGTGGGGTGGAGGCGGCGGGTGATGGCGACAAGGATCCAAACACAGTAAGATCATGGAATTATATGCCATTAATTAAGGGGGAGAGGGACACAATCATCATTCATTCCCCTATATCAACAGTGGAATTAATTCTCTGAAGGGCTGCCTCGCAGGGTTAAATGTCTGTGGCAAAGTCCTTGGTAAGGGGTTCAAGCCTCTTGGCCCAAGGGCTCCCTCCCTTCATCCCCATTTCTTTAAAGATCTAACTCTGAAACGCCTTTCCTGCAGTTGCTGCACTAGGTGGGCTAAGCACCTCTCATCTGTGCTGGAACACACTGTCCGTATCTCCCTGCCATGGAATTTGCCATATCATGTTGAAAATCCCCATTTACAGGACAGTCTCCCTCACTGGGCCATGACTCTCTCAGGGCAGGGACCCATTTTCCGTATTTCTGTTCTTAGTGCCTGGCACAGAGTAGAGCCCAGTGGGAAACTGTGGGACTGGAGAATCGCAAAGCTCGAATCGTTTTGGTTTCTACAGCCACCTGGACTCAAAGACTTGTGTGGCTCTCTGTGTAAATATTAGAAATGCCATAAATCTTTTTGCTGTTGTCAAACAAAAATTGTTTTCTCCAAATCTTTATTTAAGATAAAAATTTCAAAATATACTTTTTCTATGTACTTTAAATAATTTTTTACCTTAATTTTTAAAATGGCAAACAGACAGCATGAGATGGTGCCGAGCAACCATGAAGCACACGCTGCCAGACCTTAGGCCCTCCCCTCTCAGCCCCACAGGGAAGGTTCTCTTGGGTCTGCACCCCTTGCTTCGTGCTACCAAAAGACCACTACCCATTCCATAAAAATCTACATGACAACTCGAGGCTGGAAGTATCAGAGAAATAATACTTAGCCTGACAAGTCAGACAATTCTGAGGCCCAAATCCCTGCCACCCAGGGTAACGTTAGGGCCAGCTCTGGTGGCAGTACTGCTGTGACTGCTAAAATGATGCTGGGCCAGCATGTCGCTCATTTAACTGGCTCCTTTATGAGGAGAGAGATACATCATCAGAAATCAGGGGGCCCAATCTATAGCACCACTGGACGTTAACAAGTACTCTGAGTGACAAGAGAAAAGAGCAGGTGCCTGTCTTCCAGGCGACCCCTATATTTAACCTTAGCCAATCACAAGGCAGTATACTGGCCCTCCTAGTAAGGAAGGGAGGTCAGAGGATCCAAAATTTGATGAGCAGAATAAAAATGAGACTTAATAAATTAGTCATTATCTAATATTAATGACCTATAACCACAGATGGATAAATGCCTGGTAAGTGAATGAATAAACATTATTTAATGATTCATTTTCTATATATTTCTGGAGGATTCCACAGCGTATGGCATTCCCAATCCCCTTTTCTCTCATTAGGAGAATAAGAAAGTGACAAAGGCTGGAGGGATTCTTCTCAACTGGTTTTTAGGACAGAAGGAGCTATGTCTCTGTGAGGCTGTACTTCTGTAAAAGGACTAGGATCTTCACTTGACCTTAACCAAGTCTGCTACATGCCTTAATTCATTTCCCTAAAAAATGAATAAGACAAAGAGCAGCCTACGGGACTGAGGGCTGAACACTAGTTTGATTAACTTTGTAACATGCACAGCACTGTTTCAATCAAAGAAATCTGGTGGGCATCACATATTGTGCAAATTCCTTGCAAAGCTCCTCAGGGCACTTTCCCACCATCACATGACATCTCAGAGACAGGATGGATCATAAATGATAAAGCCATTATAAAGTGGGAACACGCCGCAGTGCTCTGTCCTGGGAGATTTGTCATTCAAAACTCTAAGACATAGTCGGAAAAAGCCTGTAATACCATGTTAGTCACAAGATAACTGTGTTTCAGGACATGAATGAATTCTTATTCTACTTTTTAAATTACACCTTTCTATGAGTTCAAGAACATCAAGCATTCAAAGGCCAATCAGAATTCTAGGAACTAAATAGAGAGCAATGGTGCTGTTGGCAAGAAGCCTGGTCCAATCTGATCCCCCAAGTCCAAATTTAAGATATCAGAATCAGTCCCTTGTCATGCTCCAGGATGTTAGATGATAACAGAAGAGAGAGAAACTATCATTAAGTCTGAATATGGTACTTTTCAGGCCCTCTCTTTTCTGAGTCTTAAGGATTTGCAGGTTGTAGTGCAAGTATTTCTAAAGATGATGCCTTTCTAAATAAGGGCATAGTTTCTTATTTTCCAGAGAAAAGGTCCGTGGCTTAAACATGGTCTCTGTATCACAGGGAAATAAAAACATTATGAAAAATGCTGGGTATCCTATTTTCTAATTTTCATTCATTTACTTCTACAAACCATATACGTATTCTAATGATTGAATCTTCCCCATTTCTACACCCTTTGTCTTATGTCATTCTCATGTCTTACAGTTTGAACTTCTAATTGCCTCTATATCTGGAAAACTTCAATAAGATACTACTTTTTCAGAAAAAAGGGTTAAGAAACTCCTGAAATAGGTAGGTTTCTGAATTTTTTAAAAGTAGGTTGGGCATGGTGGCTCACACCTAGAGCCCTAATACTTAGGGAGGCTGAGGCAGGAGGACTGCTTAAGGCCAGGAGTTTGAGACCTGGGCAAGAGCAAGACCCCATCTCTACAAAAAACAGAAAAATTAGCTGGGCGTGGTAGTGCGAGCCTGTAGTCCCAGCTACTCATGAGGCTGAGGCAGAGGACCACTTGAGCCTTGGAGTTCGAGATTGCAATGAGCTATGATGACACCACTGCACTCCAGACTGGATGACAGAGCAAGATTGTGTCTCAAAAAAAAAAAAAGGAAAAAA
>VBSM01003169.1:30583836-30600409 GCA_008086735.1 Cheirogaleus medius | reverse complement strand
GTGTTGATTAGAGATAACGGATGGAGAGCACCTAACAATGCAAAACACATGAGCTGCAAGTATTGCTGCTACTGCTCTGGCAGCAAGGTCCTTCTCCTCCTCCTTCTCTTCCTTCCCCTCAAATACCTTTTATGCATAAAGCATCACAGAAGGAGCTATGGCATGAGAGGCATGAGACAAAGAGGCATGAGACACACACACCACTGAGAAGGCACTCAAGAACCACACAAGTTTATAAAATTAGATACATACCTCACACTTTACAAAAAATAAACACCAGATGGATGAAACATTTAAATGGAAGGGAGAGAGGGAAGGAAGGAGAAAGGAAGGACATGATTAAAGTGCTTGAAGAAACTATGCCTAATTTTTCTTTTCATAATGCAGAGTGAACAAAGGCTTTCTAACTATGATACAAACTCAGAAGCCATAAACAAATGATGGCTATATCCAACTACGTAAACACATTTATGATGATAAAACCCACCAGGAACAAAGTTGGTATTGCTGGGAAAAAATATCAGCAATTTATATCACAGAGCTAGATTCCATAATACATAAGGAACACCTATAAATCAGCAAGGAAAAGGTCAACAATCCAATAGAAGAATGGTTGAAGGAAATGAACAGACTGTTCACAAAGAAGGAAATAAAGAGTTCCAAAATGCTTGAAAAGACCGATTGCATTCCCTATAAGGGACTAGCATTTGTTAAGAGTATACCATTAAGATACCATTTTTCCTTGACCAAATTGGCAAAGCTAAAATTTGGTAATAACACAGAGCTGTCAAAGGTAACAGGAAAAAGGCATTCACATATATTATTGTTGGCGAGAACACAAACTGGTACACAGTCTCTATGAAGGACAATTTGGCAGTTATTTATCAAATTGAAAGTGTACACAGTCTTTGACCCACCTATTTCACTTCTAGGAATTTATCACAGAAAAATATTACACACGTGGGAAATTATGTATATAAAGGATATTCATTGCAACAGTGTTTGTAATGGCAAGAAATCGGAAACAGTCCATTAATTAAGGGACTGGTTAAATAAATTATACCTTATCAGCACAAAGGAATACCATACAATTATAAACAGACGTTCTTTATGTACTAATGAAGATGGATCTTCAAGACATGTTGTTAAATTTTAAAAAGCAAGATCCAAATAAGTGTACTTTATACTACCATGTGTATAAAAACCAGGGGGCTCATACATAATTTTTACTATATAATATGAATAGGGACTCCTTGAATGGAAATAAAAACCTATTATAGTAATACTACTGAGATAGAAGAAAAGCTGGTGGCTATAAGATGACTATGTACCCTTTTTAACTAGATAAATTCCATTTTACAAAAGATAATACAGGCCAGGCATGGTGGCTCACACCTGTAATCCTAGCACTTTGGGAGGCCAAGGCAGGAGGATCATTTGAGCACAGAAGTTTGAGACCAGCCTGGGCAATAGCAAGACCCAGTCTCTAAAAAACAAATGACAAACAAACAAAAGATAATATAGCAAGATGTTAATAGGGGACCCTGGGTAAAACGGTATAAGAGATTATTTCTTCTAACTGCATATGAATATATAAGGAAAGATCTGCTTTATTTGAATAAGTGATATAAACTGGATCTGGAAGTCAAAAGTGTGGCCCAGACAGCAATGTTGTCCTGAGTTCAGAAGAAAGACTACCTTAGGCTACACCACAGGAGCCCACAGTTCCTCCCTGACAACCTTCATTCCCGCAAACACAGCCCATTCCTCCGTGGCCCTCTGGCTCAAGCATTTCCCACGCGGACTACACTCTTCCTTTCTTCTGGTCCAGCAAGGCCTTCAAATAGCCATGAGACTTCCCCTTCCTCCAGGCATCCCCTTTAAACCTCTTGTATTCCTGACACCTCAGCACTTTGTATAGTGGAAGGTGCCCCAAACATGAAGATGCAAGCTGTCCCAGATTAGCCATGACAGAATTAAACCCTCCTCAGCAATAAGCAGCCAACGGATAATTAAGAGGATTCAGGGACTCCCTATTTTTACCTTTAGGAAGGGGCTAGGAGATGGCGTGAAGACTGCACAGAGAGATGGTCAGAGGAGTCTCCAGAGAGCCAGACTTTGTTGGTGTCTCTGGTTTTCCTGGAGCTGAAGGTGCCTCCATTATTAGATATGAACCACCCTGCCTCTACCTTAAAATGCAAAAAAGGGATGGATGGGCCAGGACACCTTAACTTCAGGACACTAGGCATTAAGATCCTTCAGTCCAACCACCCCATATATGGACTCCTTGCTCACCAAGCAACCATCTAATTCTCTTACACAGGACACCTGGGTAAAGACAGGGTTGGGCAGAATGTCCAGTGGAAGCCGTGGAGCAAGAGGCAGCAGGAAGATAGGAGTCAGGAAAGGGGATAAGACGGTAGCCAGCAATCTTCACCTAGCTAAACACCGAGAGAAAACTAACAACTAAATAAGCTGGCACTCCTCTAGTTCCTGAGCACTCAACTGTTCCTGAAACATCAGCTAGACACACTCAAGCTAGACACTTGAGATTTACCTTAGGAACCCAGGTAAATATTATAATCAAACCATCCATACACCTAAGAAAGGAAACAACTACCCTGACAAAAAGGAAACTACCTACCATGTTGTGTCACAAGGAACAGTGAAGGAAAGAACTGGAACCTTCCACATGCTGGCCTGACCTGAGTGTCCAGACACAAGAAGAAATGCTCCCGGTATAGAAAGAACTGGCGGAAGGGCAGGGACTGGGACAACATGGAGGGGTGCTACCGTCATTGGGAAACCTAAAGCTTCCCAGAAACAGCCAAGCCTCTCACTAAAAGCATATGAGGTGGGGCCCTGGGGTTAAAGTTTACAGTTGTTTATTCTCCCCTACGTGCCTGTTTCAGCTTCACATTTTTCACTCACTTCACGCGACGTGCTCTGGGCCCTTACCAAATTAGACCAACTAGTCCAGTCTTGAAAAGCTAACAACTGCTCTCCAAACACACCAATTTCCTTTTTCCTAAAACAAAGGCTTTGAAAGGGAAAGGAAAGCGAAGAAAGAAAGCGCATTCACGCCTGCCAATTCTTCTGGCCAACTCGGGTTTCTACAGTTAAGCTCTCCACTGTTATATGTACATCTTTTGCTTGAAAAAAAAAAAAAAAGAGAGATGAAAAGAGACAGGAAATGAAATACTAAGTGCCAAAAGTAAACTTTAAAGGTGCTAACCAAAAAGTAAAAAAAATTTCTAAGGTGAAAAAAACTTAAACAATAGAGTGTACACATACTTACAAAACTATTCACAGCCTACAGCCGGGTAGACTCAAACAGTCCCCACCCCTCCACGCACCTCCCTTCCAAGTCACTCTAAAGCTGAGAGAATGTCAAAGGAACCACAGTGGGGTGGGACATGGAAGGGACTCAAACCTCTACCCTGCCCTCAAAGGGAATGGAAAATGCATGGAAGTAAAACCACTGCCATGCCTTAAACTCTGGTCATACTCAGAATTCTAGCTTTGGCTCCAGGACCACTGGGGCCTGTCTATGGCTATCAAGGGTTTGGGGATCTGTCAACAAGGGTTCCCTACTACACATTCCATAACCTGAGAGTAAGCAGTATAGCCTCAGAGCTCAGGCCAGGGCATTTGAACCAGGACACCCTGAAATGCTTGTCTATAAAAGCTCCACCCCTCATCTCCTACAGCAGTAATTCTCAATGAGATCAGCTCTATCATAATTTGTTGTTAATAAAGTTCCTAAGTTTACAAATGATTTGTTTTACACAAAGGTTCTCCCTCAGTAATAAAACCTATTTCCTTCCCGCCACCCCCTCCGCCATGCATTCACTTAGCACCCCCTACAGGCCATGCCTTATTCTGGGTACTCAGGATAGCGGAAAAAGACCGAAATCACGTGTACATTGATTCCAGTAAGAGGAACAGGTACTAAACCAACGGAGTTATGAATAAGATGATTTTAGTAGTGATCAATACTAGGAATGAAAGAAACTAGACAGGGTAATGGAACACAACTTGGAGAGGGTGGAGAATGGATCTTTGTATAATGATCTTTAGATAATGTCAGAGAAGGCTTCAGAGGGAAGGCTGCAGCAGCTAAACATTGAAAACAGGCCCTTGGGGAAGAGTGATCCAGGAAGAATGAGGGAACTGCCTCGTTTGAGTGTAAGGCACAGGAAGAAGGTCTGGGTGGCCACTGTGGACACCAGACTAAGTTGGCAGGAGAGCTGGAAGTTAGGAGAGTAGGAGTGGTGTGGCAGGGGTGCCACAGCGAATGCCTACACAATACGAAAGGGGGGAGCCCCTGGCAGCCTTTCAAAGACTCTTCCTTTCCTTGGGTGGCAATTAAAGAACCTCAGCCTCCTCCTGTCCTCATTCCCAAGCTTGCACCTTTGTTTAGGTCTTTCCCACCTACAGAAATGATTTTCTTGCTCCTTCGTATACTTTCCCCACTCAAAGCTCACCTTCTCCAGTGTTCCTGAAAGCCCAGAGCACTTACTAATTTTTTAAGCAAATATTACTGCCCACCTACTAAGTGCCAGGTATTAACCTGGCCCTGGGGATAGACAGAGGTGAACCAGATATAGCCTGTCTTCAAGAGACTCAGCCTGGTGTCCCAGGAAGAAGACTGGTAAGCAAACAAATTCTATACAATGGGCTGATTGTAACAATAAAATTCCATTTGACTTTTTATCAGATAACTGCCTCTAACAGCAACTTAACATTTTCATGAGTGTGCATATGATGTCATCTGCCCAGATCAGCCTGAAAACTCATGTGGTAGGTGAACCTGCTTCCCAGAATGCCTAGGAAGTTTTATTTTATACCTGTGGCTCCTTAAAAATATTCCACTGTGGACAACCACTTCACCCTTCCCATCAGGACCAGGCCACCACTCTTGGCCTGGCTCTTACAGCCTGCTATTCACGTGGCCTCAACTTACACCCCATCTCCTCTACCACGTCTGCCTGAACAGACCTTCACCTGATGTTCCCAGAATGCCCCTGTAATTTGTCACCTTCTGCCTTTCTCTGGTCACTCTGTGCCACCCATGCCTGGTCCAAGAAAGGCACTTAATAAACGTTTGCTAAACAAAGAAATGAAGGGAACGTCCCTGCGACTACACCAGGAGCTAACCTGGAAAAGCTTTCCCAGCAGCACTTCCTCTCCCTGTTCTGAATGCCTAGTCCTCACTATCACTGAGTAATCGTAAGGTGCTATGTAATAGGATTTTTAAAATTATTTCTAATATTATTAAAGTAGGTCAAGCAACTTGCAAATAGCCATACTCTATAAACTATATTATCAAGAGATAAGTCTGAGGTTTTAACAATCATGCTAGAATTTACTGAGACAAGTATGTCTTGTCCTGTTCAAAGTAGTTACCTTGGAGGGTTCTGTGCTTATTCCAGTATTATTTTTTTGGTTCATACGATTTTGGAACATCACTTTCAGACAGACTGAACCAGGGCTAGGGCAACTTTTTCTTTTCTTTTATTTTTTTAACAGACAGGGTCTCAGCCAGGCGGGGGGGATCACGTCTGTAATCCTAGCACTCTGGGAGGCCAAGGCAGGCAGACTGTTTGAGCTCAGGAGTTCGAGATCAGCCTGAGCAAGAGCGAGATGCCATGAGACCCCGTCTCTACTTAAAAAAAAAAAAAAAGAAAAGAAAGAAAGAAATTAATTAGCTGGACAACTAAAAATATATAGAAAAAAATAGCCAGGTATGGTGGCACATGCCTGTAGTCCCAGCTACTCGGGAGGCTGAGACAGAAGGATCTCTTGAGCCCAGGAGTTGAGGATGCTGTGAGCGAGGCTGACGCCACAGCACTCTAGCCCAGGCAACAGTGAGAGACTGTCTCAAAAAAAAATAAATAAAAGAGGGCTCACTGTCACCCAGGCTGGAGTGCAGTGGCACATGATACCTTTATCAATATCTGTGGAGTCTGCTTTTTTAAAGCAACACTGATTTGGGTGTGTGAATTCTAGAAGACTAGTTTTAAAAGAAATTAATTTGCATAGTCACATAGTCCATCCTTTCACAACACTGCCTTATACACAGGTTTGTAGCCTCACTGTCACCAGAAACAGGAGGTAGAGCATCTGGAGCCCTGGCTCTGCCTCTGACACCACATGGGATCTGGGCGGCCACTCACATGTGCTGGGTCACACATATGAGAGAGGGAATTGGGTTAGATAATGTCAGGTTCCCTTTAGTCCTAGATTTTATGTTGATTTTAGAGTCAACAACATACTAATCTGGGAACTACTATGTGGGACAAGTATTAAAACACAGTCTCTAATTTTACTATTCACTATAAAAAGGTTGACACCAATAATGCAGCGATAGAAAAAAAGGAGCAATGAAAGAAATGCTTCCAAAATCAGAAGGACATCTTCAGAGTATGGTAACGGGCTAGGTTAGAAGGAATTTTTGGAGTAGGGTAATGGGAAAGGACATATGGTACACCTAACCGGAGCTGAAGGCTTTCCCCATGAGACAAGAGCTTAAGAAGATTTGGAGGAAAGGAAGGCAAAGGTACAGTTGCATCAAACACAAGGCATTACTCTAGATTAAGAAAAAATTTTAGGAAAGCAAACATCTATATATTGTTGGTTCATGTTGTAGCAAAACCTCCAATGTGAGACTAATGGTAACTCAAAGAAAGGAAGTAGAATAATTTATGTTTATCTTTTAAGAAGGAGTGGTAATATAGAAACCACTATAAGCATAAGGCTTCAATGGGGTAAGTAGGTTTTCATATTATCTTTTCATCTGAGAATTATAAAAGGTGGCAATCTACCATATTATGGTTTGGGGTTCCATGTCAGTATTTTTATTGAAGTAATTTAATGAAAAGCAAGAGAGATTTTCTTTCTCAAAATTTTTTAGCTTACAGTGAAAACTGATTCACTATGAAGATATCACCAAATGGTCTCTCTTTCTACTGTTCATTCGACAAATATTTATTGAGCATATACAATATCCCAGGCACTAGGGACACAGCAGTAGGAAAGGGGAAAAATACCCACAACAACCTTGACTTAGTTCCCACACTCATGACGCTGAATGGTCTAGCTGGGCAAAGTGGCCTGCTTTAGAGAGTGGCACACATAAATGTACACTAAGTGCTGTAAGGGGAACAAGGCACTATGAGTACTTATAGTGGGGAAAAGGACTTGGTAGAAGGGTGCTCCCCAGGAAGTTACAATTAAATTGAGACCAAAGAAAGCGCTAACTAGGCAAGAAAGGAGGGGATATCTAAGTAGAGGGAGCTCCATGGGCAAAGGCTTAGCAGCAGGAAGAAACCTGGTTGTAAAGAACTAAATAAGAGCAGTATGACTGGATCACAAAGACAGAAGGGAAGCAAAGTGTGAGATGAGAAGGGACTGGTAGATGGGGCAAGATCACTCAGGGCCCTCATAAGCCCTCTAAGAATTTTCTTCCTTTTCCTGAGAACATAGGAATCCACTGATGGGTTTTAAGTGGAAGAATATCAGACTTAACATTTCAAAAGGTCACTGGCTGCACAGAACAGAATACGTGTGAGAAAGAAGCTTGGATGTTGGTATTAGTCAAGGTCCACACAGGAGACAGAAATCACATTCATTATTTTGTTAATTAGGTATAAAGTTATTAATCAGTCACTGAAAAGAAGAGGGAGGGAGAGAGGGAGAGAGGGAGGGAGAGAGGGAGGGAGGGAGGGAGGGAGAGGGAGAGAGGGAGAGAGGGGGGGAGAGAGAGAGAGAGAGAGAGGGAGAGAGGGAGAGAGAGAGAGAGAGAGAGAGAGAGAGAGAGAGAGAACAGGAAGGTTAATTTAGAGGGTTAGAGGCAGAAGCTGCTCCAGGGCTGGGCAAACAAAGGGAAGAGGCTTCCATGGGCTTTGGTCAGGTGTCAACACCTTAGTGGGTGCAATGAAGCTGGTCCTACAAATAATCGGAAAAACTGCAAAGTGGATTCAGCTGCTGCTACTGCCCCTAGGGCAAAAAAGTGTTGCTCAAGTACCTTTAAGGGAACAGGAAACAGACAGGAAGCAGCAAGTTCCTTCTTCCTTCACTCTTTCACACCCCCTGCTGGCATTGCCTAATGAAGAGCCAGGTGGCAATAGAAAGGCTGCCTCATAGGATCCCCACTTTAAAGGCACAAAACAAAATAGAGAAGGGGGTAGGTTTGGGGCTGAGAAACCAACACTTAATAACTGCTAAATCACACAAAAATGTATCTAACAAAATTTTTACCAGCTACTATTCCTTTCCAATATAGCCGAATGACTCATTAATCATATGTATCAAATCTAGAACAACAGTGATTGTGAGGCCCATCAATTTTTTACGTGCACTAAGAAAAACTGCTGCCAATTAAACTGACTCAATGCTAATTCTCCATGAATTGCTTATTTCAAAGATGCTAAAAGGTTAAAAAAAAAGTGCTAAATATTCTTTAGTACGGTGTCAAACTTAATCAAGACAAATCGTTTCTGTAGAAAACTATTACTGAAGAAACATCCAGATAAAAGGAAAAGACTGAAAACTAGGAGCACCAAGGAAGACCTGCTTTATTCAATTTTTTTTGTTTTTAAATTCTTATCTTGAGATAATTGTAAATACATATGCAGTTGTAAGACATACTGTATGCCCTTCATCCAGTTTCCACAAGTGGTAACACCTTACATGACTATATACAATATCCCAACCAGGAAATCAACATTGATAAAATCCAATGTTATTCAGATTTCACCAGTTTTACATGCACTCATTTGTGTATCTGTGTGTATTTATTAATAGTTCTATGAGATTTGTCATGTGTAGATTCGTGTAACCACCACCACAGCCAAAAGAGAACAGTTTGACCACAAGGATCTCTCATGCTACTCTTTCATAATCACAGCCATCTCTCTCCCCAGTGTACCTGTCTACATTATTTCTTAAGGAAAAGAGCTTACAAATTATTCTATCGTTATTCGTCATATCAACCCCAGAGTTCTTTTTTCCATATTTAAAGAGTGATTAATGAACAAGATCTCTCAGTTGACTTTGGGTTAGTTATTCCTATACAGTATTACGCTACAAAATGGTTAAAGGCCTCTCCAAACGAGGCAATCCTGGCATCTTTCCAAACCCCATCTTTACTAGCTGTATGATCACTGTACTCTACATGGCCTTTCAGGCTCTCATCATCTCCTCCTGAACCACTGCAACATTGTTAGCTGCTATTATTATCATTGTGATTATTATTAGCTTTATTATGTCTCCCTTGATCCAGTGTTGCCACCTTCTGATACATTTCCCACAGAGCAGACACAATGTTCTTTACAGAAATGAAATCCAAACATGTCCTTTGCTTGCTTCAACTCTCTCAATGGCTTCCCATGGCTTTCTGGACCAAGTCTTGTCCCTGCCATGCCAGTTGTTCACCAGACCGTTCAGGTCCTGGTCAGGAAGCCACTTGCCATCTCCCTTCCTGGGCCACAGCTTGTACCTGTCAGACTAGGGCTACTACCCCCCCTCAGTGAAACCTCCCTGATGGCCCTTCACTGTGGGTTTGGCTCCCTTCACCACATGCATTTTTTTTTATTGTGGTTAAAATACACATAACATAAAATTTACCATTTTAACTGTTTTTAAGTGTACATACAGTTTAGTGGCGTTAGCACTTTATTCAATTTTCCTATAAGTTTATTATTCCAGGTGCAGCAGGCATTGAGTGAAATACATAATAGTTTTCCATAAGAAAGGGGAAAATCAGGAGTTACAAATTAGAGAACACATGAAGTCTCATTTAACAGGAAGCTATTAGCAGTTAAGACCAAGGCTGTCCAACATGGTGACCACTAGCCAAATGTGGCAATTTAACTTAAATTTAAAAATTAGCTTCTCAGTCACACCCATCACATTTCAAATGCTCAACAGCCATATGTGGCTAGCGGCTATTGTATTGAACAGCACAGATACAGAATATTTCCATCCTCGCAGAAAGTCTAGTGGACAGCACTGCTTAAGAGTATTTCAAAAAATTAAAAAGAAGATAAAAACACCCAGCTGGTGAGGGGCAAGGCATACAGGCAGGAGCAAAGCTGTCCAGTCACAGAGGAAACGACGCATGCCAGACGCATGCAGAAATCCAGTACACAGACACCACAGCCTTGTCCTGTGTCCATACCCCAAAGGCCACAAAAATTCCCAACTAATCTGTTTGCAAAGGTATGCATTTAAAAAACAACAAATGCAGGCAATATGGACATTAATGAGGTGTTAACAGAACTACGTACAGAGGCTTCAAAATGGTTAAGAGGCCAGAGGTAGAAATAGGCTGGCAAGGCCTCTCCAGTTTAGGGCTGTTTCCTAAGCAGCAGCAGACATCAGCTAGGGGGACACAGTGAGCAGAGCATTCCAGGCAGGGTCCAAGGTCACAGAGCTAGGAGGTGGTAGAGCCAAGATTCAAACACAGGTCTGTCTGTTTCCCATGGCCCATGATCCTGACCACTCCACTCGACTGAAGAAACTGCAGAAGCAAAAGCGTGAAGTTCTGAAGCAGTGGGTAGCTGGGGCCTTAAGCACAGCGAGGTAAATGACAGATGGTTAACTCTATAACCCTAAGGTAAGCACAGCCAAGGAAGATAAAGGGCTTTGTCTTTCAGGCTAAATTTGGACTTTATCTTGGTGAGGAACTACTGAAGGAACCTACTAATCAAAGTAACTAAACAACCAAATGTGTATTTTAGAAAACTAACATTTGAAGTGAAGGAAGGCTATCCTGCAGGTGAAGAGGTAGACAAAGGAAAGAGGAGTCAGGAGGCAGTCACAGTAGTGGGAAGAGTTTAGGCTTTAGAGTCTGAGTCCACCAGCTCCACCTACAATGTAGGCTAGGGTAGAAGGCTCCCTTCCCACAGTCTCAGTTTCCTGCCATGTAAAATGGGGATATCCCCCTGTACATTTTGGTGGAGACAAAAGACTGGCCCCTCCAAGGACTGCTGCCAGAGTTCTGGTGACACCTTCTTGCTGTCCCTCTCTGGGATGGAGGGCTGTAAGGACAAGGTGGACTTGAAGCAAAGCACAAGCAAGCATAGCCTTGAGATAGAGTGGATAGGTGGAGTCTGGGCCTCCTAGTAACCTAGGAGGTAAGTGCCTAGTTGGGTTTAAAGGTGCGAGCTGGATTTAGGTTGCTTGCAACCCAGAGACCTACAATAAATTTGTGGTAAGGATTACGTATGAAACATGCAAAGCACCAAGCACGGTGTCTTACACATACCAGTTACTCAACACAGGTGGTGTTCCTAGTAACTACTAGAATAGTTCAGGCATGAGAAAAGAATCTGCACTAAGGCGCGAGCAATGAGAACAAAGAAAAAAGAAGAAATCTCAGAAAGATATTCAGAAAGCAGTATTAATAGGGCTAGTAGGCCAGGAGTGGTGGCTCATCCCTATAATCCTAGCCCTCTGGGAGGCCAACGTGGGAGGATTGCTTGAGGTCAGGAGGTCAAGACGAGCCTGAGCAAGAGCGAGACCCTGTCTCTACTAAAAATAGAAAAAGTTAGCTGGGCAACTAAAAATAGAAACAAAAAATTAGCCAGGCATGGTGGTGTGCGCCTGTAGTCCCAGCTATTCGGGAGGCTGAGGCAGGAGGATCGCATGAGCCCAGGAGTCTGAGGTCACTGTGAGCTAGGCTGATGCCACGGCACTCACTCTAGCCACAGCACTCACTCTAGCCGGGCAACATAGTGAGAGACGATGTCTCAAAAAAAAAGTCTAGTAACTGATTAAATGTGGAAGGGAAGTGAAAAAGAAGAGTGTAAGACAGTGGTTTTCAACGGAGATGATTTTGCCCCCAGGGGACACCTGTCAATGTATAGAGACATTCTGAGTGTCAGGACTGAGGGGGCAGGGTGCTACTGGCATCTAGTGGGTAGAGGTCCAAGAGGCGGCTAAACACCTTACAATGCACAGGATGGCCCCCACAACAGAGATTCATCCAGCCCCAAATATTTCCAAGGTTTAGAAACTCTGGTCTAGCATAATTTCCAGGTTCCTGGAATAGGGTGACAGGCAAAGAATAGAGCTATCAATGAAGATACAACATAGGAGGATGAATACAGGCTGGGGCTGGGCGGGGAGAGCAGGGGAGAAATGCATTCAGTTCTGGACATGGTGAAACAGAGGTTCCCATAGACCATCCACACACAGAGACTGAGTAAGGGCTTGAAAACATATCAGAGTAACAGTCTGGTAATAAGAATTGGGAGTCTCACAGTGCAGAGATGGAAGCCAAAGTCCTAGGAGTAACAGGAGTAATGAGTTTATCCAGGGAACATGAAGAGAGGATGGCAAAGGACAAATCTAAGGATGATATAAATCTTAGCAAAGTGCAGCATATAAAACTATTTATTATACCTTTCTTACAATTTAATTAAATTAAGTTCTAGTAAAGACAAGTATCAAAGAATGTTGCTACCAAAAGTATGTTTAATAGTTTCCAATGCCAGTCTTTATTTAAGCCTAAGATTGTCTCTACTGCAGTCAAAGAGGAACAATTGAATAGTGGAAAGGAATTTAGACTCTGTATCAGTTTTAACTACTGAAAGCAATGAATACAAAATGGTAGAAACAATAATTCTGACCAAGGTGCTAATAGTTTTCAATGAATATGGAAGCAGAAATTGATACTCAAACTCCTTTACCAACCAGGCCACATACCCCCAAAGCTATTCTACAAAGATCAAACTCTGCATGATGAACAAACATTACCAGGCTTGCTCAGGGGGCCAATGCCCGGTGTTAGGGAGAACATCATCTGTGTCTATATTCCCAGAGTGCTAGAGATGACAGAGCATTTTCACATCCTCTGTCTCATCTCACTTGACTACTTGATCTGTACAGCAAACTTGTGACACAGACAGTGCCATCTCTGTTTTATAGCTGAAGAAACTATTAAGGCGGGGGAAGCAGGGCCTGAGGGGAAGGTCTCCAGGAGCCTGGGATACAGCAGCAAGGAGTGAGCACCAGGTGGGCATCAGGCGGGCAAGGGTACGGGGTCTGCAACAGTGATAATGTGGGGCCTGCAGTTTGCAGAGATCTCCGGGTCACCAAGTATGTGTGTGCTCACATCTGCATGCTCATTATCCACCTTAGATGTGGGAATCTTTCTACCCACTTTGCAGATGGGAAACTGAGGCTCAGAAGTCAAGTGAATTGCTTGATATCATATAACTGGTGACTGCAACAGAGGAGGGCCCTAACTCAGGGATCCTCTCACTGGGGTAATGCTACTCGTACATGTCATGGGACCAAGAGCCCGCGTAAGCACAAGGACCCCACCATTCTGAGAGAGGCCAATGGCAGAACTACCACCATGTTCTGAACTTAGGTTCAGAGACTTTTATTACAAAATTTTTACACGTAGTAAGAGGCAGAGCTGAGGCATGAACCTAGGTTTGTCTGTCTGATTTCCATGCCCATGTTCTTATGGTAAAATAAACAATTGAGCTTCTTCTATTGCTAGCTGACCTGATGCCTGCATGTCCAAAATGAAAGCTAGTTTTATTTATTTTGTTCTTACTATCTATTAACTACATGATATCAATAGAAAAGGGCAGGTACGAACTATCATTAAAAGCTTCTATACCGGCCAGGTGCAGTGGCTCATGCTTGTAATCCCAGCACTTTGGGAGGCCAGGGCGAGAGGATTGCTTGAGGCCAGCCTGGGCAACATAGCAAGACATTGTGTCTACTAAAAATAGAAAAACTAGCTGGGTGTGGTGGCACGTGCCTATAGTCCCGGCTACTTGGAGGCTGAGACAGGAGGATTGCTTGAGCCCACGAGTTTGAGGCTGCAGTGAGCTATGACAACACCACTGCACTCCAGTCCAGGCAACAGCGTGAGACCTTATCTCAAAAAAAAAAAAAAAAAAAAAAAACCAAAACAACCTTCTGTACAGGAGAATAAATTGGACTCTCTTAGTCAACTACTTACATTTTGAAGTTTTATCATTAAGAGATTAGGAACAGTAAAATTAAATGGCTGACATGCTGAAAGAGAACCTAATGTGGGAAACATTTTCCATCTGGCTCAATTACTTAGATGCCAAGAAAAAATAAAATGAACAGGAGATGGGCATATTGATGCCTCGATCAAAATGCGAATACGTTTTCATAAGCTGCTAAAAACCCCTCTGGCCGGCTCTTGAGACACACTGTCCCGCCTACAGCAGCGGAAGCCTCTCAACAACCAAGTCATGGGACAAACAAGGATCACTCCGGTCCTTCCCTTCTGTGTTTAAAGCATCTCTCATCTACAAAGAATTCAAAACACATTTGAAAGTAAGTGTTCAGTATTAAATAACTTTTTGGAGGGAGATGACATTTGTTATTTTTCTACTCTTTTTAATAAAACTTCTCAGGGTAATTATTAAATATTTAATACATACAAAAGAACTCCCATGTACCCATCATGGAATAGAACATTTCCAGTACCCAGAAGCCCCTTCTACGGTCCATCCCACCTTTTCCTACTCCACAAGGTTAACCACCCCCTTAACTAAATGCTTAGCATCCCCTTGATTTACCACATAATGCTTAGTAACCTAAACAATAATTTCAGTTTTAAATATTTTGGAATTTTATAAAGTACAACTATGCTACTTTATTATTCTGTGACTTGCTTTTCTCACTGAATGCTATGGTCCTAAAATTCACTTACACTAATGCATCAGCTATAGTTCATTCACGTAAATGCTATAAAGAGTACCACAATGTATTTATACATTCTCCTTCTGATGGGCATTTAAGTTTCCAATTTTTACCACTACAAGCCATGTTGCTGCAGACATCCTAGTACATGTCTTCTATGCATGCATACACACAAGAGTTCCGTGGGGTAGTACTTGCCCACAACTGAAACTACTGGATCACAGGTTATCCATGTTTTCCAACTTTACTGGACACTGCGCTACAGTGTTTTCCAGAGTGGTTACAAAAATTTACACTCCCACAAGAAAAGTATAAGCTCTCACTGTTCCAAATCCTCACCAAAACTTGGTATTTTCAAATCTTTTAATTTTTGCCAAGATGAGTGTAAAATGGTATCTCATCATGGTTTAACTTGCATTTCCTTGATTACTAATTAAGTTGGATTTTCCCCCCTATATTCATTGGCCATTTAGATTTTTCTCTATTGTGAAATTTCTATTTGTTTCTTTTGTCTGTTTTTTTCCCTACTAGGTCTTTTGATTACTGGTTCGCAGGAATTCTGTATTGTATTCTGGATATGAACCCACTGTTGATCATATGTGCTGAAGATATTTTCTCCTAGCTTCTCTCTCACTTTCATTATAGTGTCATTTGGTGAATGTAAGTTCTTAATTATAATGAACATGAATGTATCAACTTTTTAATTCATGTTTTGTGCTTTTTGTTATCGTGTTTAAATCATCTCTGCTCCAAGGTCATAAGTATTACTTATTTTTACAAATAATATTTTTTCATATTTATCTGAATCCATGTGGTATTTATTTATGTATATATGGTGTATGACTTGACCCTTAACACACGAGGGAAAGACTTGTGTGAAGACAGAGGTAGAGCCGGGCGTGGTGGCTCACGCCTGTAATCCTAGCACTCTGGGAGGCCGAGGCTGGCGGATCGCTCGAGGTCAGGAGTTCGAAACCAGCCTGAGCGAGACCCCGTCTCTACTAAAAATAGAAAGAAATTAATTGGCCAACTAAAAATATATACAGAAAAAATTAGCCGGGCATGGTGGCGCATGCCTGTAGTCCCAGCTACTTGGGAGGCTGAGGCAGGAGGATTGCTTGAGCCCAGGAGATTGAGGTTGCTGTGAGCTAGGCTGACGCCACGGCACTCACTCTAGCCTGGGCAACAAAGTGAGACTCTGTCTCAAAAAAAAAAAAAAAAAAAAAAAAGAGGCAGAAAGTGAAGTGGTACAGCTGTAAGACAAGGAACGCCAAGCACTGCCAGCAAACAACGGAAGCTAGGAAAAGACAGGAACGACCCTTCCCTAGAGCCTTCAGAGGGAGCATGATTTTGGACTTATAGTCTCCAGAACTTTGAGAGAATAAACTTCTAATGTTGTAAGCCAATTTGTGGTATTTTGTTGTGATAGCCCTAAGAGACGAATACAATCCCAGCACCATTTATCGAAAAGTCCATTATTTTCCCCACTAATCTGTAGCAACAACTGTGGCCTCTCCCCGCTGACTGTTAAAGCCAGTCCTTACCATAGAGCAAGATCCCAGCATAGACTCAAGTCTGAGTCTATGCTTCCAACTCCGATCCACTGACCCATCTCAACCCTGGCGCATCTACACCACACTGCCTTCCTGACTACAGCTTGATGGTAAGAGATCTAGTAGGTTAAATCCTATTTGTTATTCCTGTTCTTTCTCTTTTCATGTACATTTTAAAATCAGCTTATCAAGTTTCAGAAAAACTACTGAAATTTTTATTAGAATTGCTTTGAATTTATATAACAATTCAAGAAGAAATGACATTTTAGGCCGGGCGCGGTGGCTCACGCCTGTAATCCTAGCTCTCTGGGAGG
>VBSM01003169.1:30510874-30576945 GCA_008086735.1 Cheirogaleus medius | reverse complement strand
TGCTCGGCCTCCCAGAGTGCTAGGATTACAGGCGTGAGCCACCATGCCCAGCCTCACTTCTTAAATTTTGATGATCAAATTACCTCTGACTTGGCCAGGGGGAACCCCCTCAAAGTGATTTCTGGATCCTTTTAGCATGTTTCCATCACTCTCTGAAGACTTCTTTGCTTTCTAATACAAGACGTTCCAGGTTCATCTTTCTTTTTTCTTTTTGAGACAGAGTCTCCCTCTGTTGCCCCAGGTAGAATGCAGTGGTGTCATCATAGCTCACAGCAACCTCAAACTCCTGAGCTCAAGTGATCCTCCTGCCTCAGTCCCCCAGAGTGCTACGATTATAGTCGTGGGCCACTAAGCTCAGCCTCCAGGTTCATCTTGAACTTTTCTGCCCTGATCCTATAATGGGCCATTTTACCAAGAATCTGAGGTTCCTTTTAGTGGAAACTATTATATAGAAGCCAAGATTTGGGCAATTGATGCACTCATTGCTATTGGAGTATTAATGCTTCCAGGCACCCTTACCCTCTACTGCGGACACAGCTGGGAAACAGATGTATGTTTGTATGCACACACACACACACACACAAACACGTATTGTACAATGATATTATTTCTGTATTTACTGGTTCTTATTCAAATCTATGCATTAATACCAATACTTCTGATTCCAATCTAACATTGCAGGATTCATTCTAGTTGCCTTCTTCCAATATTTGTAATCCCCTTCTCCAACAGTTAGAGCTGCTGGCTCCCATTATCCTGAACATACTGATCCAGCCTCCTATACTGAACCAATCAGTATAGGAAGGGAACCCCAGCAGCTATGGACGTCCTTCTCATCTCTTCTGTGCTCTGAAGTACCACACCAGACCCTCTATGTGGAGACCACCTCATCCTACTCAAGCTCTAACACCCCTGGCCAGGCCCTTGCTCTGTATACTTAACAGCATTTAGGACGGAATTGTTCAGGAAGGAAAAGAGGAAAGAGAAGAATACTTTTATAATTAAAAAGAATTAATGTAAAAAATATTTTTCAAAAAGGATATCCATTGAATTAGAACTTGTGATAATTCAGAGAGCCAAGCTGAAGTTCACCTTTGCATCATCTATGAAGAACAGGTTTGCTAAGTAAATTAATAGTGTAAACAAGCTTGTAACCCAGATGTTTAACCTACTTAAGAAAACTAATTGTTTTCAAGCACTTTAAAATCACTGGGCATGTACTTGACTTTAATTATTGTCTAATTACAAATGATTTCTATTTTCTTCAATATAGCTTTGATAAGCCCTCTATTTGATTACACTTTAAGAATTACAACTCAAACTAGATACAGTTAAGATCCTTTTAAAAATGTCTCTTTATTAATCAATTTGGCTGTTCAACTAATCTGAAATAAAGTTTTTAATCATTCAGTGATTTCCCCTTTTTTGTTAATGGGTCATGTTGCTCGAAAAGAAAAAAAACACCTTTCAGTGGCCATCCAAGACTGCTCCCTGAGACCTCTTATTCTGTACCCCATCAGCCCAGGTCTCCTTCTCCTGTTATTTATCACAACTGCAGCACTGAAGATACCCAAAAAGCCACTGGTTTGTATCATTTGTGTCCATATTTTACTTCAGACACTCCATTTTACAAAACAGGGATTCACCCAATCAGTTAACAAATTATTGTGCACTGCATTTAGGAAGGCATGGAAAGAGAAGGCATTTTGGAGCTAGCTGTAGCACCCAGCTGCTCCACTTCCCCGGGTCCGTGGCCTCAGCCCAGTCACTACGCTGTCACCTCTCCATTTTCCTCGTGAAGATAAAACCACTCTCCACATCAGGTTGTCAGGAGGCAATGAGGTAATGGAAGTTCGTGCTATATAACAGGCACTTAATGAATATTAGTTCATGTTCCTTCCCCACAGAGCCTCATGGAAAAACTCAGTATGACTCAGAGCAATGTTTTAAAATTTGGTCACACAGAACCTCAGAGAAAACCTAATGAAGAATACAGGTCATAACTGTCAACTTGAACTTTGTCTGCCCCTGACCAAAACAAAGAGAAACAAGAAAAAACACCAGCAAGAGTTCCACAACCGAAAAATAAGCAACCAAATCACCCCCTCCCAGGAAGAATAGCATCAGTATTCAAGAGGAAAAGAAATGAGGAATAAATAGGTATATTTTCTACCCTGACTTCCAAATAAAGGTGCCAACTAGTCCTAGAGATCCCAATGAATTCTGGCCTGAAGGTACAGGGACCAGAACAGACTCATTCAGTGGTGGGGGATCTGGTTTTTTACCTACAGCTTTGTCAAGTATACTAGGGACTAAATATTAGAATTTCACTGTTAAAAATCCATTAGCGGTAAGCAATTTTAAAAATCAAAGGTGTTAATGTGGCGCACTATGTGCTATCCTAGCAGTGTTAAAAATAATAATAATAAAGACAAAAACAAAAAAGAAAATCCCTAATACTGAATCAAGCAGAAGTGGAAAGATCTCAGCAGGTAAAACACTTCAAATATGTGGCCTCAACAGAAAACACTAGGATCAGGAGTGAATCTAAAAATTGCCAGCAAATAATGCCAGATGATCTATTTGCTATACATTTTCAATATTTGAAGTATCTAACCTTTCTTGGCATATAAGATTATGTGATTTCGGTGTGTTGTTTCTTTTAAAACCATGAAAATTTGTTTACATTGAAGAACGTATAGTGACTGACATTCCTTCCAAACTGCCTCAAGAGCAAAGCTAGGAATTTTTTAAATGCAAACAAAAAGGTACCATGAATATATACTGTTGTCTCTGCAAATAATTCTTTCTTCATACAGAAGGATAAAGCTGTCTACATGTTTAATCTGCCATGCCTCTGTGCCTCCAAATGGCCTCCAAGCAAAGTTTAAGGAGGTCTCCCCTGAGTTTACAAAGGGCCTAGACCCTAGTTATATGTCACAGGCCTTAGATGCAGGTAACAGGCACAGGGCCAGAGACTAAATTCCTTACCCAACAGCAGAAGTAAAATTCCTGGGCTCAAGGGATCCTCCTGCCTCAATCTCCCGAGTAGCTGGGACTACGCGCCCAGCTAACTTTTCTATTTTTTTGTAGAGACCAGGTCTCACTATGTTGCCCACGCTGTTCTCAAAGTCCTGGCCTCAAGCGATCTTCCTGCCTCAGCCTCCCAAAGTGCTAGGATTACAGGTGTGAGACACCAGACCCCAGATTTGCATTTAAAGTCTTAATTAATCATGAAATGTTAGGCATTCTTTGTTTCCTATTATTAAAGGATGTTCTGGCATGAGCAAAACAGGTAGGAAAACGAAGAGTTCTATATAAAGTACACTATTGCTTAAAATATAGATACTTTACAAATTACCCCAAATATTTCTTCTAGAACAAAAGTTGGCCTAGCAACTTCAGGAAGCTACCGCAAAGCTATTTGGCCTGGGAGAAGCTTTTTGTCTGTTTTTTTCCTAAGGCAGACAAACTCAGCAGGCAAGGCTGTCTGGGTCACTTCCTACCTGTGTAGCCTTGGGCAACAGAGTTAACCTCTCAGCAGCAAGTTCCTAGGGTCTCCCTGAAGAGTAAGTGAGTTAGCATATGTAAGGCACTTAGAACACTGGGGGCGGGGCCAGTTCATCACAGGAAGCACGCCGGAAGGAATATTCTTTCCCTCCAATACATACATTCCCGCCTCCTCCAACCAAGACCCTTTCTTTCAGACCACCTGCCTGCTCCTGGTTTTATTTTATTCCCTACCTAGCCTGGACTCTCACGAACATTCACCAGCATTCTCCAAAGACCTCGTCGCCTGGTTATCCCACACTACGTTTCTAGACCAGTCCTCACTCAGCATCAGACAAACCCTAACCCCCACGGTTGTTCTTCACCTTGACTTGCTGGGTTAAAACCTGCACAGCCACAGATCACTGCAACTACACATGAAGCCCTCTCCTCTTTCAGCACAGCCTTGAGAGCAAGCAGGCGGTTCTCTTTGTAGCACTTTTTCTTTTTCTTGAGGGGTGTGGGAGCGCTGTTCCAAATGTTTTATCTTTCTTCAGGTTCCCTCTTCCACTTAGACTTCACCTCCTATTTTACAGAAACGGTGAATGCTGCCCGGGAGAACTCCCTCAAATATCCTTCCCTCCATTTCCCAATTATCTTTTCCCTCTCTGGGGCTCACCTGTCACCTGTGCAGCAAACCTCTTCCCAGGCTTCAGGTCTCTCCTCTGAGGGTGACCCCTGGAATATCTTCTCGCCGATGCTGAAGTCAACTAACTTGTCGAATGCCCCCTGGGTGCCAGGCTCCAAGTCATGGGGGACTAAGATATAGAGCGCATCCTTGTACCTTTAATCCCTACCTCTCTGCTTGCTACTCTGCCTCAGCCTTCCTTTTGTGCTTTAGAATGTAAGCCCAAAAGGACAGTGATTTTCTACTATTGCTTACTCTTTTATCCCCGGAGACTAGCATAGCTCCTGGAACACATACGGCACTTGATAAATATTTGTTGAGTTACTTCAAGTCATCCTTGATTCACTTATACATTCGACAAATGCTCCCTGAGTGCCCACTGTGAGAGTCAGAGCTGGTGTAGATGCTGGGGTTATTGAGGTAAGCTGCTCAAGGCAGTTCCAGGAAGACACCCAAAAGCCCATGGGGAGACTTTCCAATGTGACAGACAATGGCAAGCGGGATGAACAGCCTCAATGCTCCTCAACACCAAATCTAACTGCCCACATCCAGAGCATGCATGGCTTCCTCTGCTGACGCACGCTGGCCCTGATGCTTTCCTTTACTTCCCCAAACTCCTTCCATCTGGGTTTCTCTTGCACCACACTCTTTCCTGTTCTCATTCCACTGCCCGGATCAAACGCTAAAGGAGCCCGTCACTCCCATGGCCTACATGACCATCTCTATGTGTAAATCAACAGCCCCCAATATTCTCTCTTGAGCTCCAGACCCTTACTTCTGCCCACCATGTTATATCAAATGTCTGCCAAATACAAAACATGTCGCAAGCAAAACTCACCGCCTTCTACCCTGGTGCTCACCCCATCACATACCCAAACCCCTGCTCCACCCACTGAACACCCAACACAGTTCACAGTATCATCCCTTCACCCAGCCAGGCCCCCTCTTTCTCATCATGTCCGACTGGTTCTACTTTCAGAGTGTCTCTGCAATCAGCAAGCTGGTTTTTAACTGCTTTCTTTCTACAAGATGAAATTCCAAATTTCTTAGAATGCAAAACCCATCAGAATACAAGTACAAACTACCCTTCCACTCTCCTCCAGACAGCCAACACTCTGTCCCTCTAATCTCACCATTTCCCATTCTCCCACTCACTTCCAAAGTCCTTGCCTTTGTTTATGCTATTTCCTCTGCCTGAAATGCTAACAGTAATAACATTAACAATAAGGAAAGCAGTAGTTAACAGTGACCCAAGCAATGTGCTAAACACTAAACAAATTCTCATTTAATCATCACAAGCATTCTCTGAGACAGGTACTATTATTGCCCTCACTTTATCAAATTTTCAATAAATACTTATGTAATAAACACTTCCTTCCAATTACACCGGACCTACATTATACCAAGCTCCAATTCAAGTCTACCCAGCATGTTACTACTTCCAAACGCCCTATGCAGCTAACCTTAACCTCTCCCCTTCTTCTCTCTGCCCCAGGACTCTTCAATGATGAGGAGGCAACCCTCGCTGAGGTGGCCACTCCCATACCCAGCTGATAGCATTATCTTAGCCAGGGCAGGCTCAGAGCTGTTGGCTATGGTCCTCTTGATTACAGGAGTAAAGTGCATCTAAGAAGCACTTTCTCTCCTTGGGAGAAATGGATACAGGGGCCATTTGATGTGGAGATTCCAGATTTAAGGTCTTTGTTATTAAAATGTGACAATGGATGATGCACATAAAAATTAAATGTACAAGACAGAAAATCTGTTATGGTCATTATTCATAACTCATAAAGAGCCAGCAGGCTGCCTGAAACATACACAAAGTATATAGAAATATTAGTTTTGTGACATACCTGCCACTTAGTCACCATTACCATATACCTCACTGAATCAGATAAACTTTGCTGTAAGTTTTGATTGTTGTTCTAGATTCTACAACTGCTCAGCAACTAATGGAGTTGGCTTGTTTATTTTTTTCATACAATAGTGTAGCATGATTATCTTCTCACAATATATTCTGAGGGAACAAAGTAATTTTTTTTAAAGTGTGAGTCATGAAATCATCATCATAGAATGAAGGGAGGTAGTCTCAGAACTTGAAATAAGGTTTATTCTTGAGAGTGAGGCTAATAAAAGCAGCAGGCATACAGTTAATTGTAATACATGCTAAGAGATGGTCTATAATTAGGATGTGGTTCACAAATGCTGAACTTTAGTACCTGTGCTGATCTATGGGAAAAAAAGAAAAAAGAAAACAATGTTATATAAAGTTTTCATAAAGTTATATTCAATTTATTGAGATGTCTCTTATCCTGAGACTGTCTATTGTACTACTTCTGTGTTAAAATAGTTTTTCTATGAAATGATGTTAATAAATGGTGAGTTTTTTAAAATGCCTTTACCTGGCAAATTTAAAACCAGTAAGTAACTCGTGTTGGATCCCAATATTACTTTTCCAATGTTATAGTTCCCTGAAACCCAAGTCTGGGAACCACTGTATTGAAATGCTTGAGGAGACTTGGGAGACACCTGAATCCAGCTTGCTTGACTAGGATATAGTTTCACAAGGGAATCATTGAAATGGAAAGCTAATCGATAATTTCCTCAAATAAAGACTAAAAGACAAAAAAAACCCCAAAAAACCTGGTACTTAAAAAAAAGATTTTATACACACATCACTTAATATTCCCAGTACACACTACATCTTAAGTCCTCTAGCAAGCAGAGGCCAGTTTAATTCAGCTTAATCAGGAAAGAAACCTGTTTTTTGTTTTGTTTTGTTTTTTTGCAGGCAAATCTACTAGTGCCCCAACAAACAATGGGAAATGCTGAACTAATCAAATGTATTGAAAAGTGTGTCTGGAAACAGAATGTATTACTAGTTGAGAGATGTGCCTTCATGAAACTTGCGGGGAGGGAGGTGTGTGTCCCCCTTTTCCAAAAAAGAGAGCCTGGCAGTGTTTTCTGTGAAGCTTTTCCAAGAAAGAATACATAATCTAGTAGCTAAAAAGGTGTTTTTGGCTGGATGCGGTGGCTCACGCCTGTAATCCTAGCACTCTGGGAGGCCGAGGTGGGAGGATCGCTCAAGGTCAGGAGTTCAAAACCAGCCTGAACAAGAGCGAGATCCCGTCTCTACTAAAAAAAATAGAAAGAAATTAATTGGCCAACTAAAAATATATAGAAAAATTAGCCAGGCATGGTGGCGCATGCCTGTAGTCCCAGTTACTCGGGAGGCTGAGGCAGAAGGATTGTTTGAGCCCAGGAGTTTGAGGTTGCTATGAGCTAGGATGACGCCATGGCACTCTAGCCCGGGCAACAGAGTGAAACTCTTGTCTCAAAAATAAAAAAATAAATAAAAAGGTGTTTTCTACTTAAGTGTCTCCAAAACCTAGGGGAGAGTATACCTATTTTTATTTCTCAATATAAATATATCTATACCCATTTCTCAATACGGATGGCCAACTCCACTTGATCAGAATGAGATGCTCTGGACTGGGAAGACAACATTCTTGTCATCAAAAATATCTATCTCCCACATGTTGAAATAATAAATTAAAATTTTTTAAAAGTTGCTTATGATTTTGGTTGATGTATGACGTAATGGGACTAATAAACTTGATTCTCTAGACCAGCAAAACTAGGGATCATATCCTAGTATACCGCAACCCATGAGTGCTTCCCTCTAAAACTTCTTGAAACCACAGTAAGACAACCCTCAGTGAATCATTAAATCAATTTGGTGGGCTGAGATAAGCTTTTGCGGGGTTTAGTTTTGTATTCTATAAAATGCACTTGAATATCTCTAACTACATCACACATAGTATCAGAAAGCAATACTTTTGCTTCAGTGTATACATTCAGCTCTGTAAGGGTCTCAATGCAAATTAAATTTTTATAGTAGATCCAATCAAAAAATTTGAAAGCCACTGTTTTAAGCTACCCAATTATCTAACTTCAGCTTATAAATGAGAACTTCTTGGCATAAAAAGAACAGTAATTATTTTCTGTAAGCAAAGGGGTAAAAGAAACAATGGCACCAAGAGGCAACTACTGATCATAAGCCTTGCTGCTCTGGGCTCCTGGGAGGAGGCCCATGATCACCTGCTAGGTCTCTGGCCTTATTAAGCCATTAATGGCATTATTTAAGCCCACCACTTTATAAAGTCATAAAAGGATAACCAAAATGTACCTCTAAAGGGAAACAAAAATGAAAGAAATTACTTTCCATATTGATTAAACAAACAAAAAAACAAGATTTAACAGCTGACGCCCCAAACTGTTACAGGGTACTTCACAAAAAAATAAGCTCCTCTATGTCAACTGAAATGAAATTGTGCAATAACCAAAAACCAGCCACTTACTCTCCAGTGTGAACAAGGTTTGGTTCCAGGCAGAATTCAAAGTCATTTCTATCTTTACTGGTTATCACTTAGAAGGTCTAGGTGATAACTACAAAGCAGTCTACATCAATGAGATGTAAATGAAACTCTTTGAACCTGTTTTTTATAAACTAAAAAGAACTACCCATATTTAGTAAACATTAGTTCTACCAGCCCAGCTCAGCAAAAAATACACAATGGGCCAAACAGCCTGCATGTGGCTAAAGAGCAGTGAAAGACAAGCACAAGACAACTGGCCCTGTGACACCCTTTGCCCCCTCACACCTCCACCACACTGGGAGGCTGGGACACTGATTTAAAGCAATTCTAATTTCATCCCTCCTCACCTGAAGCCACCACCACCTCTCTGACTCCAGGGAGTTCAAAAGAAATTCATAAAAAGAGCAGGAGTGCTCCCAGCACTCCACTGAATCTGGTTTTAAATGTAAGCCTCTGTGCCGAGCATTTCAGAAAATGACACAAACCAGGATGTTTAGGAACTTCTACCAACGTACTACTCTGCTGACCTTAGCCAAAACACTATTTAAACTCCTGTTTTAAATTTTGGAATCTGTGTACTTTCATACAAAATTTAGGGATTTGACCCTTCTAATTCTAAAAATTCCACTAGGATAAGCCAAGACGTGTTCTAAGAAACACTAATTCTGCGAAACGCTTTGTGATGGTTTGAAACCATTTTTGGTTATTTTCAAGGTGCACATGTGCTGTAAAGTATCTTACTTTGCTATCCCATATGGTAGCCACACGTGTCTAGTGTGCACTTACAATGAGGCAGTGCCACTTAGAAACTGAATTTTTAATTTTTATTTGTATTTTAGTTTAATTTAAATATTAAACACTGACACTTATTTCTATTACCAGAAAACTGTTGTATGTTTGAGAAAACTTCGGTATGTGAATCCACTTTTTCATGGAAACGTAGTAAATTTTATGAAACCTAAATACAGTTCCAGTATTTCCAATGAACACTTTACATTTGAACTGAAATGTTTTAAGTGTAAAATATATACCAGATTTCAAGGACTTAGTATGAAAAAACAGGATGTAAAATATTACATTAATATTTTTAAATCAATTACATGTTGAACTAACATTTTGCATATATAGGTTAAATAAAATATATATTATATATATTATTAAAATTAATTTAACTTATTTCTTTTTACTTTTTTTTTTGGAGACAGAGTTTCGCTCTGTTGCCCGGGCTAGAGTGCCATGGCATCAGCCTAGCTCACAGCAACTTCAAACTCCTGGGCTCAAGCAATCCTCCTGCCTCAGCCTCCCAAGTAGCTGGGACTACAGGCATGCGCCACCATGCCCGGCTTATTCTATATATTTGTAGTTGTCCAGCTAATTTATTTATATTTTTAATAGAGACGGGGTCTCGCTCTTGCTCAGGCTGGTCTCGAAGTCCTGAGCTCGAGCTATCCTCCCGCCTCAGCCTCCCAGAGTGCTAGGATTACAGGCATAAGCTACCACGCCCTGGCCTCTTTTTACTTTTTTAATGTGACTCCTGGAAAATTTAAAATAACACCAGTGGCTTGCATTCTGTTCCTCCCGGACAGTGCTGACATAATCTATTGATTCCCAAACCTTTCCCACTGGAACACCTCCCAACACCAGGTTCAGGAACACTGTCATATCCAAATACTCTTCTTCCTGTACAGTGTCTAAAACTGCTGACCACACCTGCCATTGAGAAACTCTTCCCTCATCTTCAGTGACTATGACTGTCCTCATACAGAACCACCTTTCTTTGAATCCTTTCCCAAGTCCTCTTTCTCTTCCTATCCCCAAGGTCCCATTCTCAGTTCTCTTTTCTATTCTTTACCATCCCATGGTGACCTCATCCACTCCCTCAGCTTCAACCACCACTTACATGTGGAAGCCTTCCAATTCTTCATCTCTGCTTCTGACCTCTTTCTCAAGCTGCAGCTCCACATTGCCAGCTGCCTGCTGAACAGTTCCATCTGCAAGTCCCACCAACTTTGTAAACTTAGTATGTCTGCCCTCGAATTCATTATCTTTATTTCTGTTGAAGATTCTCATCATTCACCTGAAAAACCTGGAGTACTCTGTTTCCTTTTCTAGTCCCATGGTCATGGTCTTCAAGCAGGCCCTTCATATCAGTCCTTTCATCCCAGCCTCCTACCTGGCCTGCCTGATTCTAAATTCTCCCCTTGATCTCTCCTCCTCCAAGTCTTCCTCTGTCCCATTGCCATATTAGTATTCTCAAAATACCACATCGACCATCAAATTTTCAACAGGTCCCCACTGTCCACCATGGCAATCCAAACTACGCAGCAGGCATCCAGCTCCTCTCTACACACCCAGTCCTCCCTGGACATAGCTAGTCCTCCACCTTCCTCGAGCTAGAACAGCTTGCCCTCAGAGTCTTCTCATCACAATTCTGCACAATCTTTAGTGCTCTGCTCAAATACAAGGTCCTCAATAAAGCTCAAGACAGCTAAAATCATGTTTCTCCTCCCTCAAACTCCTTTGGTATTTCTAATAACCACTGTTGTAATGGGAGTATATGGCCTTCTTTATAAAACAGTATCCCCTTAACAGCATCAAACAGCACATGCATTGCATAGTACAGGTATGCTCCTTGGACAGCTAACCAAAGAAATGAACTTAAAAAGGAAAACCTTGGTAAACTTGGAACTACTGATGATTCTTCCATCTTTATCTCCAGCCCAAATTTCTAATTACTCCAGATCTTCATTTGGATGTCCCAAAATTCGACAATTCCAAAATTGAGCTCATGCAAGCCCATACCCATCCCTCGTCTAAATGGACCCTAACTCAGTGAATGGTAGCCCTTTCCCCAAGGTAGCTCAGCATAGGTGTCATTTTTAATTTCTTCAACCCCGCCTCCTTCTACCCAATGACCAACTCCTATGAAATCTTCCTAAATGTCTCTGGAATTCATCCACTTCTTCCCAACTCTGTTGTCAGTTTAGGCCACCATTACCTGAGATTACTGCAATATCATCTGGTTTTATTCTTAACCCCCCAGCCAACTTTCACAACAAAAACTTCAACTGTTCTCAGGAAAAAGACTTCCAGACATGGTTTATAGACTCTTCTGCAACTGACCAAGGATTAGTTTTTTAGTTACACCTCTCATTTCCCAGATAATTTTTTCCTTTAACACATTAACTGCCACTGAGTTGTATTTAACTCCCACTAGTTTTGAGCCCAGGGCCTTGTGAAGCATATGCAACTCACATGTCTCTTCACCTTGGAAGACACGAGAACTATTTTTCAAGTTGCCTAAAACTCACGTACAAAAAACAATAAAAAACAAATTTTTCATTAAATTAGGAAGGATCATTTTGTTTTCAAAGTTTTTATTCTATTTTCATAACAAAACACCATGGCTCCAAGGGAAAAAAATTTTTTCTAGTGTGGCCGTCAATGTGTTAAACACATTACACTACAACCATGGCCAAGTACTCTATAAGGAGTTTCCCAATTATGCCAATGTCCACTCTTGACCCAGGGCCTTTGCACAAGCTGTACCATCTATTTGGGCTAGGTGTCCTCCCTTTGTAATCAATCACCCAACACCCTGAGCAATGGCCAGCCTCCTCACATATATATTCTTTCTAACCTCAGCAACAGTACCTAGAGAAAATCTTCACACTACTTCTATGTTAGTATTTATTTCAACACCTGGCATGTAATAGGCACTCAATAATTATTTGCTGAATAGATAAGTAAGTAGATCGTAATTTTCTGGATTTAAAAAAACCACAAAATTCCAAGGTCAATGAATGAAAGCCATTCTGTCACTTCCATTAATTCAACAGCATTGTATAAAGTGGGCAATTGACTTAAATTTTTATTTTATCTGTCTATTGAGTCAAAACTAGTAATAACTTGGTTACATAAACAGAATTTACATGTGTGGGCTCAGAATAATCAAAATGAAGGGGGAAACACAGTATTTTACGTTCCCTTTTGCCTTGTAAACTCCAAGAACAATTCATTTGAAATTGCTGAGAACCTTTTGATGCAAAACACAGAATGTATGAAAAGCAGCCAAGCAAATGTGGATACATCACAGAGGCAGAGCCCGAAGCAAGTAGAGAGTCTGAAGAGCCGACATCAGACTATAGGAATGTAGGCACTTTAATAAAAAGGAAAGGCTCAGCACTGCTCCTGCCCTTGTCCAGGCTAAAGCTCCATGTAATCACTGCGCATGCCTCATGATGTTGGCAGCCTTCAGAAAGAATGGAGGCATTCTACCGGGCCATAAAAGCCTTTATGGTTTATTCAACAAGGGGAGATACAGCAAAGGGGAAGGAAAGACTTACTAAGCAACAGGACTAGGTGCCTGGCCTTCGTGTATTTTCCTCACGCTTCACAGTAATATATTTTCCCCATTTTACTGATGAGGAGATAGGGTTCTACAGTCACCTAGCTAGTCCTGGTGACCTTATACTCAGTTCTAACTCAAATACATTTTTACTGAGCACCTGCTCCTGCCAAGCCCTGTCTTAGAGGCTGGGAACAGAACAGTGAGCAAGACAGATACGGTCTCGGCTCTCATGAAAACTTATAGTTTTGTGGGGAGAGACATACCATAAACAGATAATTTTTGACGGTGATACAATTAAGGGATGTTAAAAAAGTAAAACTGAGGGATGTGACAGAATAACTAGGAAGGCACTTTAGGTTGCAAAGTCCTCAGAGATAATTCAAAAGATAGTTTTGAAGAGAGAGTATGCCAAGCTATAGAAAATGTTTGATAAAGTGACTATAAAGTTAAACCTTAAACGGAAGTCTCTAGAACTACTAGAAGTAAAAATTTACCATCATCCCCTGATTATTAGTAAAGAGAACTGTAGCGTTATCCCAGTGATAACCTAAAGCAGTAAAGTTAATAGTCACCAGACAATGAATACTGCCACATGAACCAAGTGGCTGTTCAGGGCAATGGGCTAACCAAATTAACTCTTAGATCCCCTGGCACCTACAACAGGGCATAATTAAACAACTGCTGAGTGAATATATGAAGGAAAGAAGGAAGGAGAACAATGTTAAGATGTCACTGTCATGGGTTAAATCCCTTTTCAGGCCAAGTGGCTTCAATTCACCCCACCCCATTCTGCCACCAGTCTTAATCACAAGAAGCAGGTGAGGGAAGTGGGATTAGTGCAAATCCATGAACAATACCGAACTGGGAAACAATTAGCATATGCCACCCCGTGCCCCAGCTGATAGTCTGAAACCCCATCTTGAAATTGTTAAGTTCCACTTAAAGAAAGTCTAACATCCAAATAACTAAAAATTAATAAAGAGGTAATTACTGGGCTTCTTTAAAGAAATTTTTCAACTAAGGTCTGTCCTAATGAAGATACTCAGGATACTTGTTACCAGGTACTTGTTCTAAATATTGCATATACACCACCAAGTTGGGACAATCTGTGTACCAACCATGCTGGATTGGTACTCCCTGAAGGGAGGCACAAAGTACATATATCTATCTGTGTTGCCTCAAGGCTGTGTCCAGTTTAAACTGCAGATAATCAATGATTATATGATCTGAGTTATAAAAATTAAATTCCCCCCAAACTTTTCAGAAGCAGGGCAGCTGGGTAGGGTGAGGACCACCCTTTACTGCCGTTATCTGCTAGGCCTGCTCTGCAGAACCTGAAGTTCTCATCACCACATATCACTCTTTCAAGTATCTGTTGCAGAGTTGAAAGAGCTGGAAAAGCATTAGAAGTCTCTACTTTAATTTTCCTCAATTTTCAGACATTTATTTTTAAAAGACTATCCTAGTGTCGACAGAGAATAACAAATGACCATTCAAAGCTGAACAACAGAGCTGAGTTTGTATCAAAGATGCCAATGCTTCCTTTCTGGGAAGCAGATGAAATGACTAAAAAACACTTTAAAATTAAGATACCACTTCTGATCAACGCAATCAATTTTTGTGATATTTCAGTAATGAACCGATGACATTTTTTTCTGAGACACAGTAGTGTTGTGAATGATGGCTTATTACTACAGTATCACAAATATACTCAACATAAGGATACACGGATGGGGGAGGTGCTTTAGTAAGGATTATATTCATTTTCTCCAGTAAGAAACTTCCTCTACATACGCTATCACATTTTTAAAAAGTAAAACCACAAGATGCAAGTTTTGCTCTTCATAACATCAGCCACGTCTTTTAAGTTTTTAAAGCTTCAATTCACACTACCTACAGAAAGAAAACTTCAACAAAAGGTACAAGTTAAACACTATCCATCCGCACACTTGATGCATTTGCTTCTGAATTACCATCATTTTCATGAGCCATAGGATTGGCTCTGCAGGATCTTAGATCCAAAATGGCAGCTGAGCTTCTGAAACTCACCAGAGCTGGCTATGCTTACCACACATGAAACCAGGTCTTATTTATGTCACCTTTCAGCTGCCTGGTGGAAAAGAGTATTTATAAAACCTTTCGAACAATCAGATGCCATTCTGTTAATGTTCATTATTATATTATTCTCCCTTTTCGCCTAAGAGAGCAGGCACTCTGCTCAGGGTCTTCTGCTCTGCAAACTGAATTAACCTGCCATTCACATGTTTACCCAGTCCACAAAAACAAGCTAATGGCAAAACATAGAAAACCTAGGTTTTTCTCTCTTCATCAGTAAGGCCAATTTAGGAAATAGGTGTAAAATTAATCATCTAACAAGTAAAGCCCCAAATAAGCGCCTTCATTTTCAGAAAAACAACAACAAAAATCAGAGCTCTTAATTTTCCTTAGGTTCACCACAATACAACACTCTCTATCACTAGGGTAATTTCCGTATTTTTTTCCCTTTAAATTCAAGCTGTAAAAAAATTTAAAGACACAAATTTGTTTCAGACCACCTCTTTAATGTAATGTTTCCAATCCCCCTTACACAAAAGCTGAATTTATATCACCAAAAAATTGACTATGCATCTAAACAATCACTTCTCTACTTATTACCATTACTAACATACTAACAACATTAATTTTTTAAAAAATAAAATACTTGCTTTTCAGAGACAGAGGACTTTAATTATCTTTACGTATTCAAATGGAAAGTCTTTTTGTTAAATTAGCGTGAAAGTCCCTTCATCTACACACAATTGGCCCAAAGAAACGGGCCATTATCAGCACAAGAGGCCAATCCATTTTAACAGTGAATAAAGCTTTTGAAAGCACTACACACCCTCTTCCAGACTGTCAAATTTTCAAAATGGTCCAGCATTTTTTCATTTTATCTTTTTTAACACTTTCAGGCCCAGTAAGCATCTCATAATTAGATTAATTAAAAAGGAAACAACAAAAAACACTGCTTCCTTCTAATCAAAATTATTCCATTTATGCTTAATTAGCTTTAATCCACGTCTACATATTTAATGATGGGGATATGACAATTCAACCTATTTGCATATTTTAAATGCCTTTTCTAAACTATACTTTGTAACAGATTTAGAAGAACAGTCTCTTTCTCATGCCAATATGCCACAGCATAAATCAGAAGGATACAAATTAGGAAAAAAAAGAAAAGAAAACAAGGCCTCTCAGAGCCAGGGATGTGCTGAGGGGGGTGGGGTAATTTACCCAGGGGTGGGGGCAATTTACCCGCCACATCACAAACTACAATCCTTTCAGCCCACCAGACCGAGAAGCATTACATCACACTCTCACAATGATAGGGGGAGGTGGCTCTGAGAAAGCAAGTTTTCAGCTTTCTTTCCTCCCTGCTCTCAGGCTTCTAGAATCCTGCACCAGGAGTAATGGAATTTAACTTCAGGCACTGCACAGTTTCAGGGGCTACTAACAATCGCACAGACAGCTACTTATTTATGTGACCCTAAATGACCACTTCACAATGGATATATGGCCGAAGCAGGCAAACGCAAACACACACACACACACACACACTGAATTTGTGCTGAAAAGCCCGGTTATTCATCTGTATAAAATTAAACAAAAATTTTATTTCGTGAGAAATGGAGAAGGCCAATCTACAGGGAGAACTGATAAAGACATAATTCCTAATCAGGGTGAATAGCTGTTTATATCTTTAAAACACCATGTTTACAAGATAGTCCTACCATTTGGTTGAAACCACGATCAAAATAAAAGCGCATCTGGCTGCACATTTGAGAACACACACAGAGAACCCAGTGCAAATGAGCGCGCGCAGAGAGGAGAGGGGTGAGCCACATATTGCTTGGGAGGTTTTCAAGCAGGGGAATCTACAAACCTCAAATCTCCTGGTGTTCACCCGCCCCCAACCTGATGTTTAAAATGTATCAGGTCTTACTTTAGGTTTTATATCTCTCTAGGAAGAATGGCCCAGTTTAAAAAATTAAAAAAATTTAAAGGCTCTCTCCTTCTAGGGCTTGCCCTCCCAGATCCTTTGTCGGCCTTAGCAGCCGAAAGAATGCAAACCCATTTATATTTATGCAAATTTTTGCAGCAGATTTAAGGGGGGAGGGGGAGGTCTGTGTTTTTTAAAAACCTCTTTCTAAATAGCAAATTTCCAATTACTCGCAGCTTCATTTATTTGCAAGATAGAAACGAAGATGAAAATCTGCATATAAAATAAAGTGCAATCAAATCACTTCAAAATCTAAATATTTTACCAAGTCTTTTCCATTTCTAAAATGCCGAACCAAAAGTACATCACGGGTCTGATTTACACAGATCCACGAAATGTCTGAAGCCAGTCTCCATGCTAGACAAATGTCGATTTGCAACACCACCAGTGAAAACGGTTAGACAAGATCCATATAAATCAATTGGTTTTAAAAAATTGAAAACATTTACCAACCTCATAAAGTGCAGCAGTGCTTAAATCCAGCAAATTGAGGCATACAAGGTAGAAATGGAAATGAAAAAAGGTCCAAAAAATGAATTCTTTTTGTCTATCTGTTTTTTTGTATTTTAAATATTCAGAAACCAGCAGAGACTCTGTCGGCCATTTTGGCTTGAACTAACTCTCTCTCACTCACTCTCCCTCTAGCTCTCTCTCTCCCCCTCTGTCTCTAAAGGAAGCAGCTTTTTGTGACCTTCAAATAGAGGCGGATCATGTGACTCCGGGTAGGTTTGTCAATCAGGAAAGGGGAGGGAGCTGAGGCTGAGACTGCCTTAAAGGGGAAGCAGCCCTTTTCCACTCACTTTCATTTGTGAAATGCTGTTATCTCATACTCTCCGCCTACAGACACTGCATGTGAAAGTGGCAACAGCATAAGGGTAACAGATGAACAAAATAGAAAAACCTTTATTGGTTTATAGAAATATGCTCAGTTGTTAACGTCTTTTATCCTGGCTCGCTTGCTAGTTATTCTCCAGGATGTCTGGGCAAGCACAGGCTGGCAAAATGCTGTGTTAAGGGGGCTTAAACAAAGCTTTAGCCAAACAAGAGACTTTAGTTTTGAAAGATTAAGGTGAAATATAGGGCACAACTGATTTCTAACAAGCTCCTACAATGCATAGGGAAAGAATGAAAGGAAATACACCAAGTATAAACTGAATGGCAATTCAGAAAGGTTAACTGACTTACCCCAAGAACAGGGACTGGCTTCCCAGTTCTGAACTCTACATTTACTGTTTTGCATGTTATGTGTGTTCAGTACCTCCTCCCCCAAACCCAAGTAAAAACTATGCCACAGCATTGCAAACTGAGTTCCTCTGGGCTGGGGCAGGTCTGAGTCATCTTTAATCCCCTCCCCCATGACAGGAAATAGCTCTGCAGCTGACAGAATAAGCACTAAGTTAAAACCTACCTGGTTTCCACCAGCCCTAAGTCCCTTCTTTTCCCTATATGCATCTCCATTCCTACCTACCTAAGAAACGCAAACTGGGTTTGCTTCTCTAGCTCTGTGGCTAATAGGTTGCATAACTTTAGTAGTAACGGCAAGTCCCTAATCCCTCACCCCTCGGTTTTCTCATTTGTAGAATGTGGAGATTGAACTTCGATAGATGGTATCTTTGGTTTCTTTCAGCTCTAAAACTCGGCACTTGGCTTCTTTCTTTTAGCAGTTCTGTTCATCTTATCCTGGCCATCTCAGGAGAAAGCTTCTTGACCCTTCCAGTCTAGACCAGGTCTTCCTGTTAAACACTACCATAACATGACTTCTTTGGAGCAATGATGTCATAACTGTAATTTATTATTTGAAAAAGAGTTTGCTTAACACTGGTCTTTCCCAGTAGATTGTAAGCTGTGTAAGGGCAAACACCACCTCTTCCTTCACTGCTCTGTGAGGCTCCACACCAAACCCCGAAAAGTAGGTGAATAAATGAATGGATGGATGACTTGGACGCCATTCAGAAGGGCTGGGCTGAATAAGAGGATACCTGCCACCCAAATATAAAGAATCTACAGGAATGAAAGTCACAGGACGAAAGTTCCCAGAAACTCGTATCCATCTATCTGTTTAGAGAATTGTTTGAGGAAACAAAGCCACTAAAATGGTAGAAAAACAAGCAAGCGTGCCCTTTGACTACCAGACTCCACCTGTCTACATAAGCCAGGAAAGGGAGATTCCCTAGTGTGTGTGTCCCAAATGAACTAGGCTGTCATGCCAGCCAGCAGAGAACTGATTGATTCTGGAAGCCCAGTTTTCCTTGAAAAGGAACCAATGAATGCTTTTAAAATCCCACACATTTGTCATCCCAGCTTCTGGGTCTTTATACAGTCTCCCTCCTTTGCTTTTCCACTCAGACAGGAGAACAGGAAAGGAGCTGTTTCGGAGCAGGCACAGACCAATGCCTCGACAATCTGGCAGCTTGAATATTTGTGACGTAACATGCTTCCACTGTCTCTGCCCAGCACTCAGTGGAAGAGCAAGGCCCTGGACCAACAACTGAAATGTAGGCAAAAGCAGGAAACTCCTCAGATGGAAATTCTGATTGAGTCTATTTTTATCCTTCCAATACCTTCCAGATGAGTTATGGAAAGCTTCCTTACGTGGAACATGCTCAATATGTTAAAATGCATGGAGACTATACAGCCACCTTGTTTTAACTTGTGACGGACACATTTCTTTATGAAACTGAATGTTGCTAAGTCTCTATTCCCCAATGCAGAATATTACTGTGTGTGAGTGTTTATATGTGTTGCCTAGTAAGTGTTAAATAGCAAGCTGCATGAAGAACCTCAAAACAGAATACATTTTAAAACAAAATATTGGTTCTACTTTCAGATAATATGCTTGATATTTTTTCTTCAACCTCCAGATCGCCTTTTTCTGTGCAATACCTCTAAATTTAAAGTAATTAGTCCAACCATTCATCTAAAAGAAACAAGCATAATAAATATACTATTTTCCCTTTGTTTCCTGACATAATGGACTCTGATATATTTATTATCCTTTTTCATAGTAAACAATTAAGGCAGTGTTTTAAATTATATTATTACAAGGTAAGGATACAAAGTAATAAAAAATTTACTTTCTCAAAAACAAGAATTTATACATTCGAATGAGTATCTTTCAAAGCTGGCACCTTTGTAAATTATATACCAAAAAATTTTTACCAGTAAACACAATTGAAACAAAAATGAACTAGACATGTAATTCAAAAATCTAGAAAAAGAAACCCCAAAAGAAATTAATAATCGTAAAAGCATAAATTTTAAAAAATACCCCCCCCAAAAACAGTAGACTGGATCAATAAAATGAAAAACATTTTTTTGTTTTAAAATAAATAAAATAAAAGTACGGCCAATGGCTCACACTTGTAATCCTAGCACTTTGGGAAGCTGAGGTAGGAGGACTGCTTGAGGCCAGGAGTTTAATACCAGCCTGAGCAAGAGCAAGACCCTGTGAAAAAATAGAAAAATTAGCCAGTTGTGGCGGCACACATCTATAGTCCCAGCTACTCAGGAAGCTGAGGCAGGAAGATCACTTGAGCCCAGGACTTTGAGGTTGCAGTGAGCTACGATGATGCCATTGTGCTCTAGTCTGGGCGACAGACAGAGTGAGACCCTGTGTCAAAAACAAACAAATAAATAAATAAATAAAAGTAGATAATCCTTTGGAAAATCTGATCCATTAAAAAAAAGAGAAAAGGCATAAATAAACATCAGGGCTGAGAAAGAGGATATCATAACTACAGATTTAGAGAAGATCTTTTAAATTGTGTGAGAATTACATATTACTTTATGTCAACAAATGAAGATTAAATAAAATGGATGATAGCCAAGGAAAACTGAAATTATCAAAATCAACTCAAGAAAGATTAGGGAAACAACCACCCACAGCAGAAATCTGTAAGATATCCAAAGAGCTAGCCACTAAAACTGCATCAGGCCCAAATGGTTTTCTTCTGGGTGTACGCTACTAAACTTTTATGGAACAGATAAATTCCATGTTATCCCTATTATTCCAGAATGTATAAGGATAAAGGAAAAAGATTTCTAATTTCTTCCATGAAGCTAACATATTTCCAATACCCATCTGGGCTAAGATGGTACAAAAAAATAAAACTGGGCTAAGATAGTACAAAAAAATAAAACTGTAGACCAATCTTCACTTGTGAAGACAGATGCAAAAATCTGAAGTAAAATATTAGCAAATAAAATTCAGTAGTTTTGGCCAGGCTCAGTGGCTCACAATTGTAATCCTAGCACTCTGGGAGGCTGAGGAAGGAAAATTGCTTGAGCTTAGGAGTTTGAGGTTGCAGTGCACTATGATGACATCACCGCAGTCTACCTGGGGCGACAGAGTGAGACTCTAACCAAAAAAAAGAAAATTCAGTAGTTTTGCCCAGCATTGTTGCTCATGCCTGTAATCTCAGCAACTTGGAAGACAGAGGCAGGTAGATCACTTGAGGCCCGGAGTCCAAGACCAGCCTGGGCAACATATCAAGATCTCATCTCTAAAAACATGAAGAAAAATTAGCCAGGTGTGATGGCACATGTCTGTAGTCCCAGCTACTTAGGAGGCGGAGGCAGGAGGATTGCTTGAGCCCAGGAGTCCAAGGCTGCAGTGAGCTATGATAGTGCCACTACACTCCAGCTTGGGCAACAGAAGAGCGAGACCCCATCTCTTTAAAAAAAAAAAAAAAATTCAGCAATTGTAAGAAAATACCTTATTATGACCAGGTAGAGTTTATACCAACAATATAAAGATGGTTAAATTACAACAATACAAGGATAGTTAAACTATCCATTTATGTAATTCTTCACTTGTTCAACAAATACATACCAAGTACTTTCTGTATCAGACTCTGTGCCAAATGTAGGGATATAACAGTAAACCAGAAAGTTCTTGTCTACATGGAGCCAATATCCCCATGGGAGAAGGAACTCACTGAGAAGGAAATAAAGAGTTTGAAAGGATACGGAATAACTGAGGAAGGCTCACTTTAGATAATCTGGTTAGGGAAGGCTTTTCTCGAGAGTGACCTTTAAGCTGAGGTGAAAAGCAAATGCTTGAGTGGTCAAGGAACAGGAGGGATGATCAGGAGGCTATAACATGTGAGCAGAAGACAGAGATAGGAAGAGCTTCATCATACTGAGCCCTGCAGGCCACAGTAAGGATTTTATTTTAGGAATAGTGGAAAGTCACAGGAGAGTTTTAAGCAGGACAATGAACAGCATCATTTTATCCATTAGTTAGTTGCTGTCCCCTGAATATCTAGGGTCTATAAGCTTTTCAGGGACCTAGAAAAATGTATGGGACTTGAAAAAAAGTATAACCATAAATTTAACAAATGCTTAAATGTCTCTCTCTCTATATATATAGAGAGAGAGTTTGTTTTAGAGGTTGAGGTCTCACTATGTTACCCATGCTGTGAACTACTACACCCACTAATGTCCTTGGAATATAACTACCCAGGAATTTCCTTCATTGTTAAATTTAACATTTATAAAATTTTCATTATATTTTAAAACAATCCTCACTTTGCAAGAATTCCTAAATATGTTAACCATCAAGAAGTCTTAGATAATTATCAATTAAATCAGTTACTTGTAGCCAAAGAATTTCAAAAGCAAAATTATAAAAATTCTTTTAAACTATGATAGCTAAAATAAATAAATAAAACCAAATATTTAGTATGGGATTCCTTTTTATTTTTCCTATAAACATGGGATAAAGTCTTGAAAACCTCCCAAAGCAAGCATGTGAAGGACCCATGGAGGTCTTACAACCACTTTGGGAGAGACATGATCAGATTTATGTTTCCAGAAACTCATCCTGGCTTCTGTATGGAGAATACAATACACAGGATCAAGAGGAGAAGCAGGGAGACAAGTTGGAAAAGTGACTATGGCCATCTACGTGAGAGGGGTAGCCAAGTGGAGGTAGTAGAGGTGAAGAAAAGTATATAAGTATGCAGTGTATTTCAAAGGTAGAAGTGATCCTATTGTAAGATAATTGGCCCTTGTTAAGAATGCAATCTATGACCATGAAAGATTATAATAAGGCAAATTAATTCATTCAAAAATAAGACTCCAAACCCTGGATTCACCATTCATTCAAGAAAAAAAGCATTATTTGTTACATAGCACCTACTGTGTAAAAGGTACTGCACTAGAACCAGGCCCGGGGGATCAAAAAATGATTATTAACACCTCAATGGACAGAGAGGAATATAAGTCCATAATTAAAATATACCATAGTAAGTATCATAATTAAAGTATAACTAGAGATATAACATGGTTATGCAATGGGAATACAAAGGGCTAATGCTGGGAGAGTCAGAAAAGATTTCACAGGGGAAAGGCAAAGGCTTTTATTAGTTTTACCAACTTCAGTACTACCAAACCATGGCAAGTAGGAAGACTGACAAGAAAAAATATAAATGTGAGAGCTAAGTGTTACTAGTATTCTTACCTGAAACAAAGTCAGAAGGTAGAAATAGTAGCAAAAACTACATGAGGATCTCCAATGCAACTTGAATCTAATAATCTTTAGATTATAGTTAAAAATTAGAATGTTAGTATTTATACTATTATTATAAACTAGAAAGCTAGCTGCCTTTTAGGGAACATTAAAAAATATACTCAAATTCTTTAGAACCAAGCCTCAAAAATAAAGTTGCATTTGGAGGAAGCTTTCCGTGACACTTCAGTCTGAGTCAGGTAACCTCCGCTGTACCCCAGGGCACCCTGTCCATACCTCTGCAGTAGCACCTTCATACCCTATTATTGTGACCCACTTACTTGGCATTTCCTCCTCTAAATTATGAACCCTTAAGAGGGCAGGCTAGGTGGGTTTTCTGGAGGAGTTTAATTAATATTTGCTGAAAGAATGAACAAACAAATAAGCAAAGGAACAAATGAATGGATGATATTATGATACTAGGTACTTATAGGGTGTAAAAGAAGACAACATTTATCCTACAGTTGGGAGGTAACATATATACATGAGACAGTCAAAAAGGAAGTTTAAGATAAATTGTTAACTGGATGGTTCTGACCTAAAAGAGATAGGACTAAGAAAATGGAGACACAACAGCTCAGTTCGGCTGGGCTTCAAAGGAAGGAGAGGACCAGAATGGTCGAAACAGAGCTGCTTTGCGGTCAAGTTGAAGGAGCTTAAGCTGAGGGACTCCTCACTTTCATGGGCCCCTCCCAAATCCCTAGCAGGGGTCCTAATAATGTGCCCAATGATCTCTTACTTTTTTCTGTTACCATATATATTTTTTAAAGTTTTTATTGGGATAAAAAAACACATAATATAAAATTTACCTTTGCAACCATTTTTAAGTGTACAACTCAGTAGTGCTAAGTATATCCACATTGTGAAATAGATCTCTGGAACCTTCTCATCTTGCAAATCTGAAACTCTGTACCTATTAAACACCAACTTCCCTTTTCCTCCACCCCCAAGCCCCCGACAACCACCATTCTACTTTCTGTCTCTATGATTTTGACTACTCTAAGTACCTCATATAAGTACCTCATATCAGAACTTTATTCCTATTGTGATTCCCCCCTTATGTCAATGGACTTTGAGTGGCTGCAAGCATTTGGAGATCCCCTAAGGGGAACTTAAAATGAGGATGCACGGCCAGGAGTCGTGGTTCACGCCTGTAATTCTAGCACTCTGGGAGGCTAAGGCAGGCAGATCATTTGAGCTCTGGAGTTCAAGACTAGCCTGAGCAAGAGCGAGACCCCGTCTCTATTAAAAACAGAAAAATTAGCCGGGCATGGTGACACATGCCTGTAGTCCCAGCTACTTGGGAGGCTGAGGCAGAAGGATCGCTTGAGCCCAGGAGTTTGAGGTTGCTGTGAGCTAGGCTGACGCCATGGCACTCTAGCCCAGGCAACAGAGTGAGACTCTGTCGCAAAAAAAGAAAAAAAAAAAATTGAGTATACATTTATTTTGGGCTTAGTGGAATATATTTATGTGGTTTTCACAAAATTGTGTATGGTTGAGATAACATTAACCATCCTTTTTACAAAGATCTGTTACTGGGTCAATACTCTGCATCATGACAGAAATATGTAGGGCCAGATTACATCATGATATAAATGTGTCAATTCAAAGATAATTTCAGATTAGTCACTGTACAAGAAAGTGAAGCTTTACAACCTTATAGTGCACATATGAAAGATACTTAATAGAGGTTTCCCAAAATTGCCAACAATCTTACAAATTTATATGATGTTACCAATAACAAGTTGTAAAGCAAAAAGGAACTTTTCTAATCTATCAATAATAAAACCCATATTTTAATCAATCATGCTATAGGAAACACTGAATTATTTATCTATTCTATTTTTAGAAAATATCACAGAATTGTTGTAATATGAAAGGATGATCCAAGAGTATGTGGCCAAAAATGTAGGGGAAAAAGTTTCATAGAGATGTTTTAGGTAGTGAATTAATACAAATATTAGGCTATTTTTTTCTGAATTTTGTGGTATTTGTCAACTTTTTAAGTTGCCATTTTTGTGATTTCTTTCCTTGGTATAGATAAATATTTACTTTTGAACCAAATTTTGTATCTGAAATAAATTTTCTTTTTTTCAAAGAGCACTTCCACAAAATCTGGATTTGCGCCTGGTCAGAATAAAAGGTCTTGGCCAGGCACAGTGGCTCACGCCTGTAATCCTAGCATTCAGGGAGGCCAAGGTGGGAGGATTGCTTGAGGGCAGGAGTTTGAGACAGGCCTGAGGAAGAGTGAGACCATGTCTCTACTAAAAATAGAAAAAAATTAGCTGGACAACTAAAAACAGAAACAAAAAATTAGCCAGGTGTGGTGGCGAGCTCCTGTAGTCCCAGCTACTCGGGAGGCTGAGGCAGAAGATTTGCTTGAGCCCAGGAGTTTGAGGTTGCTGTGAGCTAGGCTGACGCCACAGCACTCTAGCCAGGGCAACAGAGTGAGACTCGGTCTAAAAAAAAAAAAAATTAAAATTAAAATTAAAAAAAGGTCTCTTCATCTGAACAGAGGCATATAAGGTGGAAGGAAACCAGATATGCAAGTAAGATCTTAAGGAGAGCCACTGAAACGACCAGGAAGTTCCTTTAAAGAGTAGTGAAGACTCCACTAAAAAGGCATTTTCTGAAAAATAAACAATAACCAACAGCTGGCTTACAGGTAGGGATACTTGAAGACAAGAATAGTTATAAAATCAGGTCTATTGGAATATAATCAGGAAAGGACTGAATATAAAGTCAAACATGACATATTATCAATTTACTTTTCTCTGCCGATAACAAACAAAATATTCTAGAATTAAGTTTCTAATAACCCCACCTCAGACTTTCAAAGTTAGTGTGTAGAACAAGGATTCTTAACAATTGATGGGAATGGATCTATTTATCTATTTATAAGATAGAGTCTAGCTACATTGTCCAGTCTGGCTTGAGCAATCCTCCCAAGTAGCTGGGACTACAGGTGAGGGCCACCACACCTGGCTCAATATATATTTATTGGTGCTCTTTGTGTGCTACCCACTTTTCTAAGCAGTGACCAAGACAACAAAAATCTATCCCTGTAGAGCTAAAGATCTAGCATAAAACTTTAATCTGATCTTTTCTGAGTTGTGAACTTTTCCTCTTCCCCCCTTTACTACCTTTTTCCCACCTCTTCCTCCCGCACTTCACCCACAGTGATTCCCCAAGGGAGGGAAACACAGGAAGAATGCTCTGCTAGAACTTGTATCCACACACCCTGTAGTGATAATAAAATTGGGGGAAAATAAGGCCAGGTGTGGTGGTACGCACTTGTAGTCACAGCTACTGGAGAGGATCTCTTGAGCACAGGAACTTGAGGCTGGCCTAGGCAACATAGTGACTCCATCCCTGAAAAGTAAAAAGTGGAGGGGGAGGGGAGAAATAAACACTAGCTTCTATTCAGGATTCCACTGGAGATTTTTGATGCTGATCATGTATTTCTTTTTTTTTTTTTTTTTTGAGACAGAGTCTCACTCTGTTGCCCAGGCTAGAGTGCTGTGGTGTCAGCCTAGCTCACAGCAACCTCAAACTCCTGGGCTCAAGCGATCCTCCTGCCTCAGCCTCCCAAGTAGCTGGGACTACAAGCATGTACCACCATGCCTGGCTAATTTTTTCTATATATATTTTTAGTTGGCCAATTTATTTATTTCTATTTTTAGTAGAGACACGGTCTCACTCTTGCTCAGGCTGGTTTCGAACTCCTATCCTTGAGTGATCCACTGCCTCGGCCTCCCAGAGTGCTAGGATTATAGGCGTGAGCCACCATGCCCAGCCTGATCACGTATTTACCTATTTTTACATAATGCTAAGAATTTCCAAACATTTAACAACTATATGAAAAACAATACCTCCAAGAAAGAAGCCTTAAAACACCACTTTTTTGTTGTTTTGTTTTGTTCTGAGATAAGGTCTCACTCTGTTGCCTGGGCTAGAGCACAGTGGCATCATCATAACTCACTGTAACCTCAAACTCCTGGGCTCAAGCCATCCTCCTGCCTCAGCCTCAAGTAGAGTTGCTGGGACTAATATATGTGGTACATGCTACCATGCCCAGTTAACTTTTCTACATGTTTTTTATACAGGCAGGGTCTCACTATGTTGCTCAGGCTGGTCTCAAAATCTTGGCCTCAGGCAATCCTCCTGCCTTGGCCTCCCAAAGTGCTGGGATTATAGGTGTGAACCACCATACCTGGCCCTAAAACACCAAGGAAGAGGATAAGTACATGTTGCCTTTCGAGTAATGTTTTTCCATAAAGGCATATTACTTATCCATATAAATGAAATATAAACAAAATAAACAAGACTTTTAAAAAATTAACTGTAATTTTTAGAGAGCTTATATGACCTACTCTATTCACTCTTGTTTAAAGTCAACACCCCAGCTTGTAAGAGTAACCCACCCTGTTTGCAATAATTTTCAATCGCAAAACACATGTCTATTGAAGTTACTCTTATTGTAATTAATCCATGGCCCAGGCATCCAAGAAAACATTATAAAACAGAATTTAGAATTTACTGTGATTCTGAGACCCTTGAGGATAAAAGGATGTTTTCAAAGAACTAATTTTTTAAGTAACTTCAATGCAAATTAAAAAAATTTATTAGTAACTTTAAGTTCCCCAAAGATCTATTATAAAATGTTGATGGTTTTACTAAAATTCCTAGCAGCAAAAATTCCATGGACATAAACTACAAACTACTGAAACTCTTTGTGGCATTTTCAAAATACCTATTAACTTGAAAATAAAACTCATTTCCCCTCTCCCCACCAAAATCTGAAAAGATTATACAGAAAAGCCAGCTATTCTTCTGATGTCTAGCTTACTACAGTATAATAATGATTTGGTTTACAGAGAGTTCAATTTGGTACGTCTTAATAAATTTATATTAATATGCACATATTTTAATGGTTCAAAGAGGGGAAAAACTGGTGAAAACCTTCTACACAAAATAAAATGTTAAGAAAAACCAAAAAACTTTCCTATGGCCAATACCAACGTTTGTAGTTTTGAAGACGATTATCTATAAGATTTGTGATGTGGAAATATTTTCATTTTTTCTATATTTAGGAAATGCTATGGAGTTGCTCAAAGTTTTTAAATAAACACCCAAAAGAATGATTCCTAAAAAGCTTAGTGTTAAATTAGGTGGTCAAATATGAAACAAAGAATGTATCAATAAAAGGAATCTTTACTGTAGTAGAGATTTAGGAAGAATAAACTTTTAAAAGTTGCACTGCAGCATAAGATGAATCGGAGGAAGATACAGCCGTAAGTTAAGGAGTCAGAGTAGGAACAGAAATAAAGATAAGGTAAAGAAAAACTGTTAGGACTTTAAAAGTTTACATAATTAATAATTCAGAAAAATTAAAAAGGCATTTTATAACTAGCCATTTAGGTTGGGAAGAATGTAATTAGGAAGAAGAGAAGTTAATCAAGACAGAGATAAAAAACAGTACCTGTAGCACAAAACCATGCTATACCACACTAATACATTGGGGTATAGAGAGCAGTGCTGACGCTGTAAATTACATTCTTCTCTCTGAATCATCCATATAAAACTGTCTTCAATACTCTGATTTCCTTATAGGTCTCCCACGCAACCTCTGAACAGATTCTCCCTTAGAGAACAACAAAAAAAAAAATGGCACCCTGGTGGGGGATGAAGTTGGCTCAAACCTGTAATCCTAGCACTCTCCACTCAGGGAAGCCAGGGCAGGAGGATCATGTGAGCCCAGGAGTTCGAACCAGTGTGAGCTAGAGGGAGACCCTGTCTCTATTAAAAATGGAAAATTAGGCCTGACGGGGTGGCTCATGCCTGTAATCCTAGCATTCTGGGAGGCCGAGGCGGGCAGATCGCTCAAGGTCAGGAGTTCGAGACTAGCCAGAGCAAGAACGAGATCCTGTCTCTACTAAAAATAGAAAGAAAATTAATTGGCCACTAAAAATATATAGAAAAAATTAGCCGGGCATGGTGGCGCGTGACTGTAGTCCCAGCTACTTGGGACGCTGAGGCAGGAGGATTGCTTGAGCCCAGGAGTTTGAGGTTGCTGTGAGCTAGGCTGACGCCACGGCACTCTAGCCCAGGCAACAGAGTGAGACTCTGTCTCAAAAAAAAAATAGAAAATTAGTCAGGCATAGGGTTCAGCTACTTGGGAGGCTGAGGCAGGAGGATCACTTGAGCCCAGGAGTTTGAGGTTGCCGTGAGCTATGATGAAACAAAGATGGTACCCTAAGGGAGCAGAAATATAAAAATATAGGAATTGATATAATTCCTATCAATTCTAAAAATTCTATAAATAATCCCTAAAAAGGGGATGTTATCTTTAAAACACATATGAAATAAGATTTAAAAACAACTTTTAATGTTTTATTTAACTCAAAAGATTATCATTTCAAGATAAAATCAATATGAAAGTTAATAATTTTACATTCTTTTTTTTTCTTTTTGTACTAAGACTTAGAAATCCAGGCTGTAGTTTGCATTTAAAGTACATTTCAATTTGATCACTAAAGTTTTTTTCTAATTGTAGTTTTAAAAAAGTAACAAAAATTATCATCTTAACTATTTTTAAGTGTACAGTTCGGTAGGGTTAAGTAAATTCACACAGTTGTGCAAAAGATCTCTCAGACTTTTTCATTTTGCAAAATTGAAACTCTATTCCCATTAAACCATTAAACATTAATTATTGCCCATCCCCTAGCCCTTGGCAACCACCTTTCCATTAACACTTTCTGTTTCTATGATTTTAACTACTTTAGATACTTCATGAGTAGAATAATGCAGTATTTGTTCTTTTGTAACTGGCTTATTTTGCTTAGCATGATGTCCTCAAGGTTTATCCCTGTTATAGCATGTGACAGAACTTCCCCTTTTAGTGCTGTATAATATTCCATTGTAAAATAAGTACATGCCACATTTTGTTTACCCATTCATCTGCTGATGGAGATTTGCATTGCTCCCACTTCTTTACTATTGTGAATAATGCCGAAATGAGCATGGGTGTGTAAATATCTCTTCAATATTCTACTCTGAGCAATTTGTTTTTAATAATGGCCTTTCATAAATTAACCAAAAGAATTAAGAAAATTCAACAAAAATTTAATAGAAAAATTTAATCATTTTAATAGGTTAAATAAAGACAAGTATCTTTTGAGAATCTGAGTCAATTTCAGCATGGAGATTTAAAGCTTAGACTTGTTTGTAAGTTATACTGAAAAACAGAAAGGAAGGAAGGAAGGGATGAAAGGAGCCAAACTTATTACTACACCAAAATTGGTATTTAGCTTCAAAATCACTTAAAACAAATAATCATCCCACAAATACCTAGACCATCACCAATATAATAAATAAAACCAAATCAAAAGCCTGCCTGAGTAGAAACATTTAATCTGACATGAGCTTTTAATAAGCATGGTCAAACACAATCTATGAGCAAATGCCTGCTCAGCTGCTTTTTGAAAAGTTGTTGTAGTTTTTATATTTACTCCTAAATTAAACACGTCATGCGATTAAAGCTGTATAATTTTAATATAGTAATTATATGGCAATAAACTTAGCTTGTCTGAGTTTATTCACTTTGAGAGCTATTGAGCTGCTACAGGAGCTCTCAAAGTGAATACCCTCAGAAAAATGATTATATTAGATATACTAACAGTAAATAAATCTTATTAAAAAGCAACAATATTGAAACAACATGTATAAAGTGTTTAAAGCTATATACTCTACTAAATCTTATTCGTACATACACACTAGAATTCAGTATACTGATCTAAATATTAACAGTTTAGCATAGATATTTCTCAACATCAAAAGTCAATTATTTTCGGCCGGGCGCGGTGGCTCACGCCTGTAATCCTAGCACTCTGGGAGGCCGAGGCGGGTGGATAGCTCAAGGTCAGGAGTTCGAAACCAGCCTGACCAAGAGCGAGACCCCGTCTCTACTAAAAATAGAAATACATTAATTGGCCAACTAATAATATATAGAAAAAATTAGCCGGGCATGGTGGCGCATGCCTGTAGTCCCAGCTACTCGGGAGGCTGAGGCAGAAGGATTGCTTGAGCCCAGGAGCTTGAGGTTGCTGTGAGCTAGGCTGACGCCACGGCACTCACCCTAGCCTGGGCAACAAAGTAAGACTCTGTCTCAAAAAAAAAAAAAAAAAAAAAAAAAAAAAAAAAAAGTCAATTATTTTCAAGAGAGCTTTCTACATGCATAGCTACCTTAATCTGCCTGTTAATAGAACTTAGTTCCATTGAAATAAACATCACAGAAATAAAATACATTTTAAGGCTTATAGAATCTATGGTTAAAATGTTAAATGAGGAAACAAGGAAAATGGCACAGACAAGCTAACGAAATAGTTTTACCTCTAATCCTTAGAAGAATTTGCTCTGTGACCTTGAGCAAGTTGTATTACCCCTGTGCTCCACTGGCCTTCATAAGTGAAACAGGCTATTCATACAGGCTAATGCCAATGAATGAGAGCTATTTTGGAAATCAATTTGGAAAAAAATTAAGTTAGATCTCTGCCTCGCACCATACACAAAAATGAGTACCAGTTCAATTAAAGGTCTAAATGTAACAAATAAAGCAGAAAAAATAAGGATATTTTATTATGTTAGGTAGGAAAGACTTTTCTAGGCAAGCAAAAAACATGAAAGCCATAAAGGCTGATTGATTTCACTATATAAAAATTTAAAAGGTTTGTTAGTATGAAAGATACCCAATGTTAAGTGATAAGGACTGGAAGAAAATATTTAAACCATCTCAACAGATAAAGGTTAATATCTAAAATTTATAAATGGTTCCTAAAAGCTATAAAACCAAACAATTCAATAGAAAAATGGGAATATATGTAAATAGGTGATACATAAAATAAAAATAAAAGTCCAATTGCCAGGTATGCTGGTGCATGCCTGTAGTCCCAGCTACTTTAGAGGCTAAGGCCAGAGGATCTCTTGAGCCCAGGAGTTAGAGTCTAGCCTGGACAACATAGCAAGACTCATCACTAAAAAAAAAAAAAAAAAAAAAAAAAAAAGAATAAAAATAAATAAACAGCTGATAAACTAACAAAAGATATAACATCTCATTAGTAAGCAAAAAAGTACAAATTAAAACAATAGAATTTTAGAGTGGAAAAAATTTAAAGACAAATATTTTATTGTCATCCAAGGTGTGGAGAAACAGGCACTGCCACACACTGTGGATGGAAATGAACACTGGTACAGCATTTTTGGAAGGCAATTTGACAGTAGCTGCCTCAATGTAAAATACACATGCCCATAAACTAAACAGCTCCATCTCTAGAAATCTATTCTACAGAAACAGATGTGTGTAGAAATATATAAGAATAAGTACATTCAATAAAATATTATTTATAATAATCAAAGAAGTGAGGGCCACCAAAACATCTATTAGAAAACAGTGACTATAGTACATCCATTCAATAGAATGTTTCACAGATGTTTAAAAGAATGAAATAGGTAGGGAAAGATGTGAAATTACAAAAGCAAATCTCAGAAGAATTATGTTGAGAAAAAAGTCTATTTAGTTGTTTTAAAATGTACAGAAAATGTTGACGAAGATTAGGAGGGGAAGGAGTGTTTGAATGTTATATGACAAGTATGTGTTACTTTTATAATAATAATAAAAAAATCCAGTTCCTAGATCTCCTATCCTGACTCAATCACGCTTATAGAGTATAGCAATCATTTGTCAACTGTAGTTATGAAAAAAAAAATTTTTTGTAAATATTTTTATTGTCGTTGCCTCAAACAAAAGAACGCAGCATCTTTGCTCCCCATTCTCACAGAGAGGTGGGTAGATCTATAGAGGAGCACCGAGTGAGAAGACTGATTTCTGCTTTATCACTTCCATTTATGATAGCAGACCAGGTCCAGAAAAAACCAAAACAGAACAGAAGCCATCTGTGAAAAGGCTAGGCAGTATGAGACTTACGGAAGCACAATAAGGGCAAATGGTAAGGATACTACACGTGACTGTTCAAGTCTGCTGGGCCGCTGGAAACTCTCTGAAAGAAGTAAACTTGTGGGAGAATCTGTCCCAGCAACGTTTCCTGAATACCTAAAGAAGCTGATTCAGGATAGGGGCCACTAGAGCAGGTTTTTAGAGATAAAGATTGGTTTGTTTGGGAAATAGATACCCTCCAGAGAACAGAACTCCCATCTGTGTTTTAAAAATAGGCTTAAAAATAAATAAATAAAAATAGACAATGCCGTTTTCATCGTTTCCCCTAACTCTCTCTCGTTCATGAGACTTTGATTTTGACAGCTACAGTTTTGCCAACCACAGTATTTTTCAAGGAACACAGCTTCCGAGGATGGCAAAGGATTTGAGAGAGTAATATGATAAAACCCTTTAAAGTTAGTAAGATTTGGGTTCAAATCTAAATTCCATTTCAAGCCGCATTACCACGGGCAAGTTACCTACCCTGATCTCTGAGTGAAATGGAGATGATAAGCTGTAATAAGTGGAAATGACAGGTTAAAAAACATTTAAGCAAAGTACCTGAGGCACAGAAAATCCTTGACAAATGGGAGGTATGATTTTTACATTATACGACCTCTGACCAGAGTACAGGGGTGAAGGAGTAGAGAGAGACATGGACAAAAGCGCCTGAAGTCTTTCTCCTGTCATCCGGTAGGGACTAGGTGTCTGGCATTATAATTTGCTAAAGACGAATTGATTTCATCAGCACATGCAGAATATAAGTACATTTGACAGAATACAGCAAAGTTAGGATTTATACTGTAAGTTATTTTTAAAACTGCCTGGTTAGCAAATTAACCCAGCTGTGAAAATATCCTGGTTTCCATTCACAACAAATAAAAGACAAGAGCCATTCTCCTTTAATCAATCTGGCCTGGTGGCAGCACAGGCCATTCTGCATAATCGATTCCTAAGGGTTTCAGAGACATAATTTTCTTAAGATAGACCAAAATTAAACTATTTTCTAGGAAAGAAAAGGGATAAGAGAGAAGAGTTTCCCTCCACAGATTTATGGTAAATTCTATGAATCACTGGCTTATTCAATTTAGGAGACTAATGTCTGAATAAAAAATAGTAGTTATGTCGGTACTTTAAGCCAGTCTTAACTGTTTTTCCTTTTAAAGGGCATATGAAAAACTAGTCTGCTCTGCAACTCAATTTTTCAAATTCTGTGACAGAAGGAAGAAAAAAATCTACTCACTGCTACCAAAAAGCTACCCAGCAGATTCTCAACTTCAGGTTTAAAACCAATCACCCCTTAAGAAGTCAGGGGAGAGATCCTGAATTATTTAGAATGTTGGCTAAGTTATATTATTTATAATTTTTGTTCCTTTAGAGAAACAATTTATTTAAACAGAGATGAGAAGTGTAAATAACCAAATGGAATAGAATTTCAGGAAGTACTATTCAAATAAATTCAAACTTGGATTGCAGGGAAACAGTCTATTAATTTAGTTCACTTCATAAAGACATTGCTAAAAAAAAGGCTGTACCATTTTATACTTTCTTTGGAAATCAACCAAACTGAATTAGTTCAATTTGGAACATACTGAGCCTTAAAGCCTTTTGCTAAAGCATAACATAAATTTTGATTAGTCAAGTGTGAAAAACTACAAAGCCAACTTTCTTGTCCCGCCAGTTAGTCAGTCTATAAATAGAACAATGCATTAACAGCCACGGAGGCAACTGGTGAGTTCCACAAAGTCTACAACGTATATATCCCACCAAACAAGCTCTCAGCAAGTTTAGCCAACGTGCTTCCAAAGATCTGTAATACGATCCTTTTAAAATAAACTGTGACTCACTGTTTGCTTTCTTCACCAGGAGGTGGAGTCTTGCCATGCCCTTCCATTACAAAATCCTCCTGTTCCACCTGCAAAGGCAAGCACCACAGGTCAGCAGCAGTCGGTAACTAGGATGCATTCACTCCAAGTACCAGGACCTGCCCTGTGCACAACCACAAGGCCATTTGACTACAGTGCCTAGAACAGAAGCTTGGGCCAATAGTTTCAATCTCCAGGTTTGCTGAAGTCATTTCTCCTTGACTGACCAGATTTGCAGAATGAAAAAGGAGGCATGCTGATCTGCAACTCATATAACAGTGACAAAGGATTAGCATCCAGAATATAAAAGAACAGCTATGAATCAATGAAAAAAGACAACCTACTTGAAAAATTTGCAAAATAATTGGGTAGGAATTTCACCAAAGAGAACACATAAGTGGTTGCTAAACATATGAAAAGATGTTCAATCTCATGGCAGTCAAGAAAATGCAAATTAAAACCACAAATTGTTACCATTTCACAAGTATCATGTTGGCTAAAATTAAAGTCAGGGCCAGGCCTGGTAGCTCACTCCTGTAATCCCAGCACTTCAGGAGGCCAAGGCAGGAGGATCTCTTGAGGCCAGGAGTTTGAGATTAGCCTGGGCAAAATAGCAAGATCCCATCTCTACAAAAAAATTTAAAAAATTAAAAAATAAAATTAAGACATCAGGTAATCATTATTAAAAAGTGAAAAAAAATATATAGATATTGGCCAGGATGTGGAGAAAAAGAAACACTTATATACTATTGGTGGAAGTGTAAACTAGTACAATCTCTATGGAAAACAGTATGGAGATTTCTCAAAGAACTAAAAATAGATCTACCATTTGATCTAGCAAATATCGTATCAGAAAGATATTTGCCCTCATATTTTATTGCAGCACTATTCACAAATAGCAAAGATAGGGAATCAACCAAAATGTCCATCAACAGATGACTGGATAAAGAAAATGCAGTATATATATATATTCCATGGAATATTACTCAGCCACAAAAAAATGAAATCATGCCTTTTGCAGCAACATGGATGGAACTGGAGGCCATCATTCTTAAGTGAAATAACTCAGAAACAGTCAAATGTTCTCACTTGTAAGTGGGAGCTAAATAATGAGTGCACATGGACAAAGAAAGTGGAATGACAGACACTGGAGACTCAGAAGGCGGGAGGGTAGGAGAGTGGGAAGGGGAAGTGGGATGAGAAATTACCTAACGGGCACTGTGTATATTAGTCAGCTGATGATTACATAAAAAGCCCAGACTTCACCACTATGCAATATATCCATGTAACAAAACTGCACTTATAACCCCTATGTCTATAAACATAATTAAAAACATAATTTCATGAGCTTGTTGGCTATGAGCACATTCTTTACTTTCATAAGTAACACTGCAATATTATTTTGCTCAAATAAAAATGATGCCCATTTGAGAAAAAAATTTAAAAAGTCAGGCAATACCAAGTGTTGGCAAGGGTACAGAGCAACCGCAATTCTCATGCATTTCTAGTGGGAGAGTAAATTGGTATAACTGCTTTGTATTTACTGTACAAACTAATAATTATACTTCTAGGCATATGCCTTAGAGAAACCTTTGCACGTATACAAAAATATTTATAGTAGTATTACTTTTAACAGAAAAAAGTATAAAAACAGGCATCCATCAATAGTAAAATATATAAATAGGCTATGGTGTTTTCAGACAATAGAATACTATACTGCATAATAATGAATGAATTACAGCTATATACACACCTCGACCTGGATAAGTTATAAAAACTTAATATCATGTGAAAGAAGTCACAAAACAATACATATACAGTATGATTCCATTAATATAAAGTTCAAGTATATACATTTTTAACCATATATATGTGCGTTTATATAGACATACATATGTACATACATGCTTTTTAAAAAAACTATAATGAAAAGGCTGGGCACAGTGGCATATGCCTGAAGTCCCAGCTACAAGGGAGGCTGAGGCAAGAGGATCTCTTCAGCCCAGGAGTTTGAGTCCAGCCTGGGTAACACAGCAGGACCCTGCCTCTTAAAAAAACAAAACTATAAAGAAAATGGAATGACTAATACAAAATTTAAGTAGTGACTGTCATAGGGAAAGAGGGGATTGAATCAGAGAGGGGTTGTGGGGCATGATTATCTTCTATTTGGCCTATGCAGTATGGATGTAAGTATCTTCTTCATAATTATTTCTTTAACTGTGCATGTGTGTGTGTATATATATATATTTTAAATATGTATGGTTTATACAAATTTTCAAAGGAAAAAAGAGGTATTTTACTGTTCCAGATGGTTAATTGGTCAATAAAGGAAGGTAAGTGACAGAGATAGGGCTACTTCTACAAATGGGATTGTTTCTCAGTCCTAGGAACACTCTTTGAAAAGGTATAATTTTAAAAGTGAAACTGATGCATTCAAAGAAACAGACGGAGGCTGAGTGTGGTGGCTCACACTTGTAATTCCAGTACTTTGGGAGGCTGAGGTAACAGGATCACTTGAGCACAGGAGTTCGAGACCAACCTGGGCAACACAATGAGACCCTGTCTCTACAAAAAATAAGAAAAATTTTCTAGCCATGGTGGCATGAGCCTGCAGTCCCAGTTACTCAGGAGGGTGAGGCAGGAGGCTCATTTGAGCCCAGGAATTCGTGGCTATCGTGTGCCATGATTGTGCCACTGCACTCCAGCCTGAGCAACAAGCTAGACCCCATCTCTTAAAAAAATAATAAAGAAAGAAAAAACCGCAATGAGATAGATGGGACTATTCCCAACTTAGGAAAATACAGTCTATTTCTTTCTTTTTTTTTTTTTTTGAGACAGAGTCTCACTCTGTCACCCGGGGTAGAGTGCCGTGGCGTCAATCTAGCTCACAGCAACCTCAAACTCCTGGGCTCAAGCGATCCTCCTGCCTCAGCCTCCCAAGTAGCTGGGACTACAGGCATGCGCCACCATGCCCAGCTAATTTTTTCTATATATATTTTTAGTTGGCCAATTAATTTCTTTCTATTTTTAGTAGAGACGGGGTCTTGCTCTTGCTCAGGCTGGTTTCGAACTCCTGACCTTGAGCAATCCTCCCGCCTTGGCCTCCTAGAATGCTAGGATTACAGGCGTGAGCCACCACGCCCGGCCCAGTCTATTTCTTATAGGACCTAATAATCTAGATGACAGACAACAGTAACATACATACACACAATGAAGAAACCCAAATAAAACACTGGGGTTCATACCTTTTCCCACTCTCCACCAATTCAGAAGGCAATAAAAATCATCCAGAAAGATCACTGATTGCTCCTTATTGCATTACCCTGTTTTTCTCGAGTCCCCTTCCGATCCCTTGGCAGCCTTATTTCTCTCTTCTACAAATGTCTTGTGTACTTGGACTTAACCACTCCTTCCCCTTGACTCATTTTTCAGGAGTTTCAATATTTATATTCGCAAAATTTACAGCATATCCTCATCTATCTCTCACTGTCATTCATTAATATGTGGTGCTGTGCTGATAAAATAGTGAAGACAGTCTCTGCCCTCAAAAAAATTACACACTAGTGAGAAAGACAAACAAAAACTAGTCAATTACAACACAGTATGACAATGCAATGACACAACAAAGGAAAGGCACTTCCCTGAGCCTAAAGGAACTGGGTTATCTCTAGACCGATCCTAGAGAGCTAGTCCATCTTCTTCCTCCTTCAGCTGGGACATGGTGGACAGAGGCTCATGGCCTCACCACCAATCTATACTGCCCCACACCGAGGTCCATGGATTCTGAAATCCCATTTTGACCACAACCGCCTCTTGACTGCCTCCTCCATTTGAACCTGTAAGGATTCCTTGTTGTAACTTCTAGTTCCAGGGTTTTCTCTTTCCCTAGAGTCCATTCGTACCCTCACCTGATAGGTGGACCAGTGATTTTTCTCCTTAGTCTCCTAGATTGTTCACCACTCCAATTGCTCTTAGGACGTGCCTGCCTTGCCAATCCCTTACCTTATCTCTTCTGCTCCTGGACTGCAGAGAAAGTTACAACACAGGTCCTTTCCAAATGCATGCCAATTAACTTCCACTCAGGCTCACATTTCAGAACTTCTACCTGGAAGGCCCTTCCACACCCAGTCTTTGTGGTGAACTTCTATTTAACCTTCAAAGACTGGTTCCAAAGTTACCTTCTCTAGGAAGCATCTTCTGACCCCTTGGAGCATCTTTTTTCTGACCCTCCCAGGCACTCCTCCACATCTATCCTGCAATGCCTCCCGGCAGCTAGGACCCTTTGTACACCCCTTTCCCTTTGGTGGTGAGCCTAGGAGGGAAATCATGTGATCTTTGTCTGCCTATCCCAGAACAGAATGCAGCTCTCCTACTTTGTCACTCATTCATTCAACACACCTTCCTAATGCCATGTATGTGCTAAGCACTGGGCTGAAGGACTGAATGAATGACCTACCCAACCACATTCCTCACTCATTGATTTGGTACCTTTTCCAGTCTCCTCAAAGACACCAAACTTATCTGTTAGGCATCCATCCTAGAGTATCCCTCAGAAGATGGCAATGCCTAAGATTATCTCGAGAGCCTATCTCACACAAGAACCTTCTCGTATTCTTTTTATTTCATTTATTTTTTAGAGACAGAGTCTTGCTCTGTCACCCAAGCTGGAATGTAGTGGCACAATCATAGCTCACTCTAACCTCAAACTCCTGGGCTCAAGCAATCCTTCTGTCTCAGCCTCCTGAGTAGCTAGGACTACAGGCGCATGCTTGGCTAATTTTTTATTTTTTGTAGAGACAGGGCAGGGTCTTATTCTGCTGCCCAGGCTGGTCTCAAATGCCTGGCCTCAAGCAATCCTCCTGCCTTGGCCTCCCTAGTCACTGAGAGTACAGGTGTGAGCCACCATGCCCAGCCCACTCTTTTATTCTTCTCATGACTTTTATTATAAACATTTATCTCCAATAATTTTTCCTCCTTTCTATTGCTTTGCAAGGCTGACCTCATCACTTGTATTCTAAATTCCTAAACTACACTATACTGCTTCCTCTGGTACCTTATTATCTAAGGACTCCCCTTCTTTCTCCTGCACTTAATCTTTCTTCCTTTCCAATAAATACATCCCTTTAATCTGCACATATTTTATAATCTCTCCTATTCTGAAAAATTATTTTTGACCTATGATATTTCCCAAATATACTGTTTTTACCCTTCCCTTTACTACCCAAATTCTTGAGAATAAACTATACCCCACTACTTACATGTTCTTATATTAATCTGATAAAAATATTTAAATTTGTGAAGTAATACATACATGTAATTTTAAAGTCAAATAATACCACAGGCTTATAAACAAAAGCAGCGCTCTCCACCCTGCCCCTCCTCCCATAACACATTACCTCCATCCCTCCTCCCAATGCAAGTTATCATTTTTGTTCAAATCAATATTCAGCACTAACAGTAATATTATGAAGTAAATCATATACACAGCTGAACCATATGGAATGGTGTAATTAAATTTCCTTTCTTGTATAATGTTTGGTTTCCTTGGAACTAACAATTACTATTTCCTTTTCTTATTCTTTATTTTCTCTTTCCCCATTTTTTTTTGGCTTAGTATTTGTTATGTATTTTTCATTAATTCATCCTCAAACTCTCCAACAGAGCTCTAAATCTCCTCTTAATCAATTCAAACACTTCAGGTAATCTATCAGTTTCATTCCAGCCTTGGAAACATTCCTCAGGGGTTTTTCCTGTTCCAGCCTGGACTGTTTGCTTTCCAGGCTGCTAAATCGCTGACATCTTGCCAGGGATTCATTTCTGCAATTGCCTCCTCCCTCTCCTATATCAGAGCATCTGCTTCTCAGATCCTTTGTCTCTTTTATGGTTTACTCTCTGGTTTAGGTGGAGCATATATTCCATTGATTTCCTGATAAAAGGTATATGGAAGGTGAGTTTTCTGAGACCTTGAATGACTGAAATGTCCTTGTTTTATCCATGCATATAACTGACATATATAGAATTTTTTTTAACCTATATACTTAATTAAATATAGAAGTTGAAGTCAGTAAACATTTTTCCTTCAAAATTTTGAAGGTGATGCTCCATTGTCTTCTTGCTCCAGAGTTGCTATATAGAAGTTTGATATCATTCTAAGTCTCAATGTTTTTGATGTAACCTTTAGGATCTTTTATTTCTTTAGTCTGTAAAAATGCAAACCACTAAGCACGGTTCCTTTTTCATTTATTGAACTGATACTTGCAATCTAGAAACTCAGTTTCTTCAGGTTTGGAACGCTTTTTCTACTTATTTGACTATTTCCTCCCCTCTGATTTCTGTTCTTTCCTTTAGAATTTCTGTTATTCAGTATTGTGTCTCTGGGATTGATCCACTAATTTTCTTCTTTGTCTCTCCATTTTTATCTACTTGACTTTTTATTTTATTTTCTGGGAGATTCTCTCAACTTTACTTTCTAACATTTCTAATGTATTTTAAAATTTCTGCTATTTTAATTTAAAATTTTTTAATTAATTAATTTTTAAAGAGATGAGGGTCTTGATATGTTGCCCAGGATGAATTCAAACTCCTGGCCTCAAGTGATCCTTGAGGCCAGCCTCCTGAGAAGCTAGGACTACAGTCGGGCGTCACTGCCCAGCAAATTTTGTTATATTTTGAATGATACAATACTATTCAGCTTTAAATAGGACGCTGTCTCAAAAAATAATAATGGTAATAAGAGACCACAATTTGATGGACATTTGGGTTGTGTTCAGATTTCTGGCTACTGCAAATAAAGCTGCTATGAACATTCATTTATGCATTCTTTTTTTATTGGGTAAATACCTAGAAGTGTGTATTACTTTGCCAGGACTGCTGCAACAACATACCAAAAGCCTAGAGGCTAAAGAAATATAAAGTTATTGTCTCACAGTTCTGGAAGCTAGAAACTCAAAATCAAGCTGTTGGTAGGGCTGGTTCCTTCTGAGGGCTGTAAGCGAAGGATCTGTTCCAGTTCTCGTCTCCTTGGCTTGCAGATGGCTGTCTTTAGTATCACATGGTATTCTCCCTGTTTGTGTGTCTCTACACAAATTTCCCCATTTAATACACACACCAGTCATACTGGATCAGGGCCCACCCTAATATCTTCATTTTAACTGGATTACCTCTGTAGAGACCTCATCTCCAAAAAGTTGATATTCTATGGTACTAGGGGTTAGTACTTCAATCCTGAGGTTTCCAACCTCTAGGCTGTGGACCGGTATCGGTCTGTGGCCTGTTAGGAACTGGGCGGAAAAGGAGAAGGTGAGTGGCAGGAAAGAGTAAAGCTTCATCTGTAGTTACAGCTGCTCCCCATCGCTCGCATCACCGCATAAGCTCCTGTCAGATCAGCCGTGGTCTGAGTACAAACCCTACAGCGAACAGTACATGCGAGGGATCTAGGTTGCACTCCTTATGAGAACCTAACGCCTGATGATCTGAGGTGGAGCTGAGGCCGTGCTGCTAGCGCTGGGGAGCGGCTACAAATACAGATCATCATTGGCAGAGAGGTTTGACTGCACAATAAATGTAATGCCCTTGAATCACCCTGAAACCATCCCTGCCCTTCCCCCCGGTCTGTGGAAAAATTGTCTTCCATGAAACTGGTTCCTAGTACCAAAAAGGTTGGGGACCACTGCTTCAATCTATGATAATTGTAGGGAGAGGGGAGGGGGGGGGCACAATTCAACCCATAACAGAGTAAACCAGTTGGATCATATGGGAGTTGCATGTTCAACTTTTAAAGAAATTGTCTGATTGTTTTCTAAAATGGTTGTAGCATTTACCTTTCCCCCCAGCAGTGTATGAAGAGTCCCAGTTGTTTCATATCTCACCAACACTTGGTAGGGTAAGTCTTTTTAATTTTAGCCATTCTAATTGTGATTTAAATTGTATTGATATTCAAAGTCTTTTCACGCACTTCTTTGCCATTCATTCTCTGGTAAAGCGTCTATTCAAATCTTTTGACCACTTTTTTAATTGTCTTACTGAGATATAACCTCCATACCATAAAGGTCACCTGTTTAAAAGCACACAATTCAGTGTCTTTTAGCATATTTACAGAGTTGTACATCCATCACTATAATCCAATTTTAGAACATTTTCATCATCCATCCCTAAAAGAAACTTTTTATCTAAGAGCAGTCACTCCCCACTGTGCCCTCCTTTCATACTCCTTCTTAGCCCCAGATAACTGATAATCTACCTTCTGTCTCTGTTTGTTTGCCTATTTTGAACTTTTCATATATAAATGAAGTCATACAATATGTGGTGGTTTGTGTCTGTCTTTGCTATGGTCTGAACGTGTCTCCCAAAATTCATGTTTTGAAAACTTTCTCCCCAGTGCAACAGTGTTGGGAGGTGGGGCCTTTTGGGAGGTGTTTTAGGGTCCTAAGGGCTCTACCCTCATGAAAAGATTAAAGCCGTGATAAAATGACTTGAGGGAGGGAGTTCCTCCCTTCCACCTTCTCCCATGTGAGAACACAGTGTTCTTCCCTCCTTGGAAGTACGGATCAGAACCTCACCAGACACAAACTGCTGGCACCTTGATCTTGAACTCCCAGCCTCTAGAACAAACTAAGAAAGTCTTTCACTTAGCCTAATGTTTTTGAGATTCATCCAGGATGTAGATATATCAGTATTCCACTCCTTTTTTATGGCTGAATATCCTATCACATGGATATACCACATTTTGTTTACAGACATTCCATCAATCCATGGATATTTGTGTTTTTCCACTTTTGTGGCTATTATGTATAATGCTGCTACGAATATTTGTGCACAAGTTTTTGTGTGGACATGTCTTCATTTCTCTTGGGTGAATAACTAAAAGCAGAATTGCTGGGCTATATGGTAATTCTTTTTAACTTTTTAAAGAACTGCCAAACTGTTTTCCAAAGCAGCTGCACCATTTCACATTCAAATCAGCACTGTATGAGATTTCCAATTTCTCCACATCCTCACCAACACTTGTTATTGTCTTAGCCCTCATCTCACTGTGGTTTTGATTTGGATTTCCCTAATGACTAGTGATGCTGAACATCTTTTGATGTGCTTACTGGCCATTTGTCTATCTTTGCAGAAATGTCTTTTCCAATTCTTTGGTTATTTTTCACTTAGGTTATTTGTTTGTCTTTTTTTTTTTTTTTAAAGACAGGGCCTTGCTCTGTCACCCAGGCTATAGTGCAGTGTAATGATCACAGATCACCGCAGCCTCAAACCCTTGGGCTGAAGTGATCCTCCTGCCTTAGCCTCCTGAGTAGCTGGGACTAAAGGTGCACATCATGACACCCAGCTAATTTTTCTTATTTTTTAGAGACAGGGGTCTTACTATGTTGCCCAGGCTGGTCTTAAACTCTTGGCCTCAAGTGATCCTCCTGCATCAGCTCCCCAGGTTGCTGGGATTACAGGCATGAGCCACCACACCCAGCTTTTTTTTTCCACCTTGGATTATTTATTATTGAGCTTTGAGAGTTTTTAATATATTCTGGATATAAGTCCTTAATGAGATATATGCTTTTTAAATATTTTCTTACAGTCTGTGGCTTGTCTTTTTGTTCTCCTAAGAGTGTCCTTCAAAGAAAAGTTCTTAATTTTGATAAAGTCAAATTTATCAACTTTTAAATGTTTTTATGAATTGTGCTTTTGCTGTGATATCTAAGAAATCTTTGCCTAACCCTACGTCATAAAGACTTTCTCCTATGTTTTCTTCTAGAAATATTATAGTTTTAGGTTTTACATTTAGATATAAGATCCATTTTAAGTTAATTTTTGTACATGGTATGAGGTATAGATGCTCATTTTTTTGGTATATAGCTATATCTAATTGTTCCAGTACCATTTATTGAAAAATAATTATCCTTTATCCATTGAATTGTCTTCACAAAATTGCCTTTGTCAAATATCATATACATGTAGGTCTATGTCTCTAGTCTCTGTTCCACTTGTCTATTTGGTTTTTGCCAATACCATAGTGTCTTGGTTACAATAGTTTTATATTAAGTTTTAAAATCAAGCCGGGCATGGTGATGCATGCCTATAGCCACAGCTGCTCTAAAGGCTGAGGTGAGAGGATCGTTTTAGGCCAGGAGTTCAAGTCCAGCCTGGCCAATATATAGCAAGACACCCTCTCTAAAATAAATTAATTAATTTTTAAAAAAATAAATCAGGCATTAGCACTCCAACTTTGTTTTTCTCAAAAGTTGTCTGGCTATTGTAATGGGTTGAATTGTATGCCCCCTAAAAAAGATATGCTGGAATCTTAATCCATAATACCTTAGAATGAGACCTTATTTAAAGATAAGGTCTTCACAGAGGTAATCAAGTTAAAAAGAGGTCATTTAGGTTGAGTCTTTTTCTTTTTTGGACAGAGTCTCGCTTTGTTGCCCGGGCTAGATTGAGTGCCTGTGGCTTTAGCTTAGCTCACAGCAAACTCAGACTTCTCGGCTCAAGTGATCCTCCTGCCTCAGCCTCCCAAGTAGCTGGGACTACAGGCACAAGCCACCACACCCGGCTAATTTTTTGTTTCATTTTTAGTTGACTGGCTAATTTGTTCTATTTTTAGTAGAGACGGGGTATCGCTCTTGCTCAAGCTGGTCTCGAACTCCTGAGCTCAAACTATCCTCCCACCTTGGCCTCCCAGAGTGCTAAGATTACAGGCGTGAGCCACCACTCCTGGCCTAGGTTGAGTCTTAATCTAATATGACTGATGTCCTTAAATAAAGGAGAAAATTTAGATGCAAAAAACAAATCACAGGCTGAACGCATGCCATGCAAGATGGGAGCTATACTGCCACAAGTCAAGAAGCTAGAAGTCAGAAAGCAGGCAAGAGAACTGAAACAGATTATACACTAAATATTGAATCTTCTGACCTGTGAATGAGCTATATATCTCCGTTTATTACGTCATTTTAATTTTTCTCAGCAATGTTCTATAGCTTTCATTGAATAACTCTGGTACATTTTTATCAAATTTATCCTCAAGTATTTAATATTTTTATGTTATTGTAAATGGTACTTTTTAGAATTTCGATTTGATTATTCATTGCTAGTATATAGAAACACAACTGATTTTTGTATATGCTCTTGTATCCAACAACTTGCTAAACTCACTGATTAATTCTAGAAGTTTTGGAGTTTCCATTAGATTGTCTATATAGACAACCATATGGTCTGTTAATAAAGGTGGTTTTAACTTTCTTTCCATCCAATTTGGATGCCTTTATATTATTCTAGTTTATTGCCCTGAATAGAACCTCAAGCACACTGTTAAATAGAAGTGGTGAAATTGGACATCCTTTGTTGCTGTTGTTCTTCTTCATCTGAATGATAAAGCAGTCAGACTTTCACCATTACGTTTAAGGTTAACTGTAGGCTTTTTCATAAAAGCCCTTTACCAGGTTGAGCAGTTCCTTTCTATACCTAGTTAACTGAGATCTCTTAACAGCAATTTGTCAAATGCTTTTTCTACATCTGTTAAAATGATCATATAATTTTTCTTTTTCATTTTGTTAATGTGATGAATTACATTGATTGATTTTCTTTTTTTTTTCTTTTTTTCTTGAGACAGAGTCTCACTCTGTTGCCCAGGCTAGAGTGCCGTGGTGTCAGCCTAGCTCACAGCAACCTCAAACTCCTGGGCTCAAGCAATCCTTCTGCCTTAGCCTCCCAAGTAGCTGGGACTACAGGCATGCACCACCATGCCTGGCTAATTTTTTCTATATATTTTTAGTTGGCCAATTAATTTCTTTCTATTTTTAGTAGAGTCGGGGTCTCGCTCTTGCTCAGGCTGGTCTCAAACTCCTGACCTTGAGCAATCCTCCCACCTTGGCCTCCCAGAGTGCTAGGATTATAGGTGTGAGCCACTACACCCGGCCTACATTGATTGATTTTCTAATGTTATACCAACACTGCACTCCAGGGATAAACCCCACTTGATTATGTATTATTCTTTTTATATACTGGTGAATTCACCATGCTAAAATTTTGTTTAAAATTTTTGTATCTGTGTTCATGAGAGATATTGGTCTATAGTTTTCTTTCTTTGCCATGTCTTTGTCTGGTTTTGGTATCAGAGTAATGCTGGCTTCATCGACTGAGTTATGAAGTATTCCTTTCTCTTCAAGTGAAAGTATATTAAATTCACATATAATAACTTTACAACAGTATCCTCCCATTTTCCCCTTCCTGGCCTTATGGTGTTACATTACCCTGATATAAATGCTATAAACCTACAGTATATTTGTTTTATTATTATTTAAAGAATTTATCTTTTTTTTTTTTTTTTGAGACAGTGTCTGTGTTGCCCAGGCTGGACTCAAATTCCAGGGCTCACGCAATCTTCCCCACCGCAGCCTCCTCTGTAGCTGGGACTATGAGCGTGCACCACTGCACCTGGACATCTATTATCTGTTAAAGAGATTTAAATAATAGCAAATATCTTATGTATTTACCCATGTAGTTTCCATTTCCTGGGCTCTTCATCCCATTGTGTGGATTCATATTTCCATCTGGTACCATTTTCCTTTTGCTTTTAACACATCTTGTAGTGAGTAAGGTATGCTGGTGATTAATTATTTCAGCTTTTGTATTTCTGGAACAGACTTTATTTCTCCTTCATCTTTGAAAGAAATTTTTACTGGTTACAGAATTCAAGGTTAATAGCTTTTTCTTTCAGTACTTTAAAGATGTTGCTCCACTGTCATCTTCTCTGCACTGTTTCCAATGAGAAATCTGCTGCTATCCTTATCTTTGTTCCTCTGTCAATAGAGTGTTTCTTTTCATCTGGCTGCTTTCAAGATTTTACCACTGGTTTTGAGCAATTTGATTATAATATGCTTTCATGCGGTTTTCTTCATGTTTCTTAAACTTCAGATACATTGAGCTTCTTGGATCTGTGGGTCTATAGTTTTTATAAAATTTAAAAAATTTGGGGCCAGCATTTCTTTAGATATTTTTTCTGCTTCCCTCTCTCTTATTCAGAGACTCCAAGCATAACATATGTGTATTAGGCTGCTTGAAGCCGTCTCACAGTACAATGATGTTTTCTTTTTTTTTTTTTTTTCACTCTTTCTTCTGTTTCACTTTGGATACTTTCTATTGTTATGTCTTCATTAATCTCTCATTCTGCAAGTTCTAATCTGCCACTAATCCTACCCCGTATTATATATATATATCATTGCACACAATGTAGTTTTCAACTCTAGAAATTTGATTTCAGTCTGTTTTTGTATCTTTCATATTTCTACTTAACTTTTTTTATTGTTTTATTTTTGGAGACAGGGTCTTGCTCTGTCACCTGGGCTAGAGTGCAGTGGTATCATCATAGCTCACTGCAACTTTGAACTACTGGCTCAAGTGATCCTCCTGCCTCAGCCTCCCAAGTATCTGGGACTACAGGCATGCGCCACCATGCCCGGCTAATTTTTCTATTTTTTGTAGAGATGGAGTCTTGCTATGTTGCATAGGCTGGTCTCAAACTCCTGGCCTCAAGCAATCCTCCTGCCTCAGCCTCTCAAAGTGCTGGGATTACAGGTGTGAGTCACTGCTCCCAGCCTCTACTTGACTTTTTGACCATTCATCGAGAGTTCAATTTTTACACTTAGTATTATTCCAATGCATAAACATTCCATTTGTTTATTCATCCACCTGTTGATGGAGAGTTGGGCTATTTCTAGTTTGTGGCTGCTAAAAAATAAGCTACCATGAACATTTTCATATAATGTCTTTTTGTGAACATATGAATCATTTCTATTAGGTATACACCTAGGAGTAGAATGTCTAGGTTATAGGGCAGACATATGTTTAATTTTATTCAGAAATTTGTGAATTAGTTTTCCAAGTGGTTGTACCATTTTACACTCCTTCCAACAATGTATGAGAGCTTCACTTGTTCCACATTCTTGCCAACACTTGGTATTGCCAGTCTGTTGAAGGGGTCAAGGTTTATGCATTCCATATGGTTATCCAGTTGCTTCAGTATCTCTCCCTTACTAGATTAGTCTTTTCATAATTTTTGCCTAATTGTGAAGTCTTATACTTTAGGTTCAAAAGAATCAATTGTACAACTATAGGATGGGCAAGACCAGTATAACACCGGTGTAAGGAAAATGCGATTGACTTCTCAGACAAAATGTGATTGACTTCTTGCTTACTATGGAGCCAAAAATTTCAGCTGACACATTCTAATATCCTTTAAAGCTTATTTTGAACATGTGATTAAATTCTGGTCTACAAGATATAAGCAGAATATAATATGCAACTGCCATGAAGTCTTTCAAGGGAAGTGACAAGTTCTCTAATTTCTGCTACACAGAATACTGATGTGATGGTTGCAGCTGGAGCAACCATCTTAAAACACTAGGTAGAAGCAACATATTGAAAATGGTGACCCATGCCTGTAATCCTAGCACTTTGGGGGGCCAAGGGGGGAGGATTACTTGAGGTCAGGAGTTCAAGACCAACCTGAGCACCATAGCAAGACCCTGTCTCTACAAAAAATATAAAAATTAGGCAGGCATGGTGGCGCATTGCTGTAGTCTCAGCTACTCAGGAGGCTGAAGCAGGAGCATCACTTGAGTCTAGGAGTTTGAGGTTGCAGCAATCTATGATGAGACCACTGCACTCTAGTCCGGCGACACAGCAAGATCTTATCTCAAAACAAAAAATGGAAGAATGAAATAGAAGTCTGAATCCCTCATAATTGGAAAGTGACCATACCAGTCCTAGACCACCTATATAGATTTTTAAGAAAGATGTAAGAACTGTCTTCATGCATTTGAGAGAGTGGTTTGTAGAGTAAACATTTTTATCATATCTTATTCTATAAGGCAGAAATAAGAATAAATTGTGTTAAAATTGCAAGTTCCCTTGCAACAAAAACAGAGTTTTCTGTTTTTGTAAGTTAGGACATTTTTTAAGATATAGAAAAGTACAGAGAATAAAATTACAAATACACCCACATAACTATTACCCAGATTTAATATATTTGGTTTGTCACTTTTTTCAAGTTTCTCTCTTTTTTAAAGAAAGAAAGTGCAGGTACAGTGAAGAACTGAGGTCCCCTGTCTAGCCCTTTCCAGAGGCAGTCTCTTCCTCTTTCTCCAGATGAAATCCGACTCTGAAGGCTATGTGTGCTTCACCTCTTAAAGAGAACTTAAATAATTCACTGGTTCTTCCTCCTCTCACTGCCCCTTAGTTCAGCTGTGGTCTGCCTACTATCTGGCACAGGAGTCAGCTGGGATGCTTGTAAACAAAATACAGATCCTAGATCTGAATTACTGAGATCCTGTTTCATTAAATTCAGGGTAGAGCCTGGGAATCTTCGCTTTAAAAAGAATGCAAGGTGCAAATCAAAACCACAACGAGACAGCATTTGACATCCACTAGAATGGCTAAAATAAAAAATAGAGACAATAACAAGTGTCGAGAATGTGGACAGATTCAAACCCTCACACATTTATGGTGGGAATATAAAATGATGTAGTCATTTGGAAAACAGTTTGGCAATTCCTCAAAAGTTAAACATAAACCACATGACGCAGCAATTCCATTCCTAGGTATATAACTAAGAGAAATGAAAACATATCCACACAAAAACTTGTACATAAATGTTCATAGCAGATTATTCATAATAGCTAAAAAATGAGAACCATTAAAATATCCATCAACTGATGAGTGTATAAACAAAATGTGGTACATCCATACAATGGAATATCATTCAGCCATAAAAAGTAATGAGGTACTGATAATGTACTACGACATGGATGAACCTTGACAATATTATGTTAGCTGAAAGAAGTCTCACATAGAAAGAATGCACACTATATGATTCTATTTATATGAAACATCCAGAATAGAATATTCTATAGAGACAATAGATTGTAGTGATGGTTGTACAACTCTGTGAATATATTAAAAACCACTGAACTATACATTTTAAGTGAATAAATTTATAGTACATGAAATATACTTAACAAAGCTGTTAAAAAAGGAGAAAATAAACACCCAAGCTAATTCTTGTTTTTTGTTTTTTATAATAGTATTTTGAGTTGCTGGGGTTTTTTGTTTGTTTTGGTTTTATTAATACTTTGAGAAAGCTAATTCTTACGCATGCTAAAGTTTGACACACAGTCTGAAATAGTTCTTACAGTTCTAGACTCGGGTTTTTTCTCATTTTCCAGATCCCATCTATTCCTATATGCTGAAAACTCCTAAATGGATACCTTGATGTCCTCTCTCTCTCTACTGAGCTCCAAAAAGGGTCTGAAAATCCAAACCCTCCACATCCAGTTAAAAATGACAATAACAACAGAAATAACATCTACATCCAATACTTTGTTCTTTCTTCTATATTTCATGGTATCATCCAACCCATTCTTTCCAGAGTTGTCTCCAAGTGCCCCCAGCCCATTCTTCCTGAACATTTCCCCCATAAGTCCCCTCCTCTGCTGATCCACTGTTATTGCCTGATGTCAAGCCTATCTCGATCTTCTTGAGAACACTCCTTACTGGCATCTCTGTCTTCATTTTAAATTCTGTTTGTAATCATTTCTCCACACTGCTGCCAAACTAATCTTTCTAAAACACATATCAGACCAGGTTTCTGCCATGCTTACAACCCTTCAACCCCACTGCACACACAGGATTCTATCTCTAACCTCCTCTCCAGGGTCTCACACATATATATGCTGATGCTCCAATCATCTCTTCTTCAGAGACCTGCGTGACTCTGAATATGCATGAAGCACCCTCTTTCTTCTTATCTTCTATACCCACGTGACTTTTTTTTTTTTTCCTCTTTAGAGACGGGGTCTCACTCTATCATACAGGCATGATCATAGCTCACTGCAACCTCGAATACCTGGGCTCAAGTGATCACCACCATGCCTGGCTAATTTTTATTATTTTTTGTAAAGACAAGGTCTCTCTTGCTATGTTGCCCAGGCTGGTCTCAAATTCCTGGGCTCAAGCGATACTCCCACCTTGGCCTCCCAGAGTACTTGAATTACAGGCATAAGCCACCACACCTTGCCCCAGGTGACTTTTCTAAGAAGTTTCTCTGACATAAGTAAACAACGTTGATTACCCTGCTATATAACTTCTTCAGGATGGAGTATTGAACTTCGTATGGCCTTTGGAGTTAGACAGACCTAGACTCCAACTCAAATTATGTTTTTACCAGCTATGTAAACAAATGGGAAAAATACTTGTCCTGCATGGCTTCTTTTCCAATCTGCTCTTACAATGAAATCTTGCAATAATTTACTAAAGCAGATGTAGTACAAGGCAGAGATATTCTAAACTAATAAAGCAAAAGACTTTTTAAAATGGTGTCTGAACCTTTTTCCTTTGCATCCCTGACCAAAACACAAACAAATCACCATGTTCCTGGAATACTGTGTAAACAGTTATCTTGACTAAATGAGCATTTAATATTAAGAACAGATCTTGCAATTCTTTATTTTGTCAATGAAACCAATTAAAACAGATAATTCAAATACTAATGTGTATTTTCTTTATGTCTAAATCATCTTAACTGTATGTATGTATGTATTTGAGACAGAGTTTCACTCTGTTGCCCGGGCGAGAATGCCGTGGCGTCAGCCTAGCTCACAGCAACCTCAAACTCCTGGGCTCAAGCGATCCTCCTGCCTCAGCGTCCCGAGTAGCTGGGACTACAGGCATGAGCCACCATGAACAGCTAAATTTTTCCATTTTTAGTAGAGAAGGGGGTCTCAGTTCTTGCTCAGGCTGGTCTCGAACTCCTGAGCTCAAACAATCCGCCTGCCTTGGCCTCCCAGAGTGCTAAGATTACAGGCATGAGCCACCATGCCTGGCCCTTAACTGTTTTTGATGTTAAAGAAATCAACAGATCACTTTATTCTCATAGACAAAGACTAAATTTACTTGTTACCTTTGATAATAATAAAGAATATTATAGCTAAACTGTTGGCTTCCTGATTCAGTAAATATTTGTAGTAATTAGTAGAAACACATGGGCACTTAAATTCACAGCTATAATTTTTAAACCTTACAGCTTATTTATTTTTATTGTCTTATTACACATATTTAAATATACAAAAAGAGAATATGATCACAAATACCCAACTGCTCAACTCTATGACAATGTTTTACCATATTTGCTTTAGATTTCACTTTAAAAATGAATATTCCAAGCCTATAGCTGTTTAATCTCTACAAGTAGTAAGCTAACATCAACTCATTTAGGATATCAACCTAAATTAGACCTAATTTAAAATGACAAATGGCTGTGGAGTTGAAATTAAGCATTCTAATCCATCCTTGCTAAGAAATGTAAGGATGTGTGACATCAGATCTCACTGGGCACTGCTTTAGGAACGCTAGTCCCTGTGCTAATTCATATGTCCTTCCATGGGATCTGCTTCCTCACCTATGGCTCTTACTATCCTATTCTGAGAGCTCAAGATCCAGCAGAAATCAGTCCAAAGGCTGCTGTGGATCAATGAAATTCTCTTTAAGAATGTGAGTGTCAAGATACAGATATTCCAGTCTGTCTTCTATGTCAACACCAGTTATAACAGAGCAAAGCATATGGTAATATGTGCATCTCATTTCCCTGCTTTAAAAATCTGCTGCCTATTCTTGAAACTCTTCAGCCTAAGATAATCTGGGCTCTGCTATGCCCTTCTCTTCAACCTGGCACCCAATACTGTAATCACTGTGTGGTTGATTAAAAATGACCTCACATTTTCTGCCAATCTTCCTACTGAGAGGTACGATCTATTTCTCCTAGCCTTGAATCTTGGATGGTCCTGTGACTTATTTTAATTCAACAGAATGTAGAAGAAGTTAAAGCTGTGTGACTTCTGAGGCTGGGTCTTAAGCTACCTGTAGCTTCTGTATACTTGGAATGCTCAACCTCTTGAATCCCAACTACCATGCTGTTTTTCTTAACCCAAGGCATGTAGACACGTCATATGGAGGAGAACCTTCACACTTGGGTCAACAAGCGGAGCTCCCAGCTGACAGCCAACACCAACTGTCAGCCATGTGAGGGGACCCTTTTGGAAATTTCTGGCTAAATGGGCCTCTAGATGACTGCAGCTCCAGCCAACACCACTTTAGAACAGAAGAACTACTCTATTGAGCCCAGCCAATCCAGCCAATAGAATTGTGAGAAATAATAAAAGGCTGTTATGTAGTTTTAAAAATATATATATACACTTTACTTTTTAGAACAGGTGTAGATTTACAGAAAAATTGCAGAGTTCCCATATATCCTAAACCCAGTTTCTGCATTAACATCTTATCTTAGTATATTTGTCACAAGTAATGAACCAATATTGACACGTTATTATTAACTAAAGTTCATATTTTATTGAGATTTCCTTAATTTTTTTTTTTTTTAAGAGACAGGGTCTTACTTACAGACTTGAACTCCTGGGCTCGAGGGATCCTCCCACTTCAGCCTCCTGAGTAGCTGGGACTACAGGCAAGGGCCACCATGCCCAGCTATTTTAAAAAATTTTTTGCTCAGACAGGGTCTTGTTACATTGCCCCGGATGGTCTCGAACTCCTGGACTCAAGCAATTCTTCTGCCTCAGCCTCCCAAAGTGCTGGGATTACAGGCATGAGCCACCATGCCCAGTCAATACATTCTTTTTTAAAACTTTCTTATTATGGAAAATTTCAAACATATACAAAGTAAATACAAATGAATCCCTACTTACCCATCACCAAGCTTCAACAGTTGTCAATGTTCTGCCATGTATACCTCTACACCAATCAACTATTATTATTCTACAGTGGCATCAGATATAACATACCTAACATTGTAATTGTCATTTTTATTGTAATTATAAATTGTAGCACCCCTATCAGACACAGAACACCTCTATCTCCCCAGAAAGTTTTTTCATCTGCTTTCCCTTTAATTAGATCTTAAACAAATCCAGATGCCTTTTCTCAATTATCAACCTCCTCCACTTCTTGGCAGCATCTGAATTTACTGACTGAACCTTTTTCTTGAAATTTCCCTCTATGATTTCTATGATGCAAACTATTCCAATCCATCCTCAAGTCATGTCAGTTTTACCTCCAAAATATACCTCAAGTCTGTCTCTCCTCCACTTCCAGTGCCAGCACACTAACACCATCCTGTCTCTTCTCTCCCACCTGGATGGCTGCAGTGCCTTCTCACCGGGCTCTGCTCCTGCCTCTCCCCAGTCCACTCTCCAGACAACGGCCAGAGCGATCTCTTAAAACACAAACCCTATCCCACCAGTCCTCAACTGAACGTCCTTCGACAGCTGCCCTGTGCACAGAAAACAAGCCCACGTTGCACATAGTGGCTTTGAAGCCTTGCGATGTCTCTGTCTCCCTCTCTAACCTCCTGTCACTCCAGGCATGCAGGTTTCTGAGAGTTCTTGGAAGAGGCCAAGGGCTTCTGCAGCTGTTTCCTGTGTCTAGAACACTGTTTGTCCTGCTCTTCACACAGCTGGCTCTCTCACCCGTAGCTCTCAGCTGAAATGTCCCCTTCCCAAAGAGGCCTTCCTTGATTTGCCTACACTCATCCTCCCAGCCACCCTCTATTACATCACTTTATTTTCTTTTCTTCATAGTAGTTACCATCATCTATGCTTATTGTCTGTATTTATATTTGTTTATTTGTGTCTCCCACTAAAAAGTAACCACCGAGTAGGAACTGTGTCTTTTTGGTTCATTATTCTATCCTATGATAACATGTGCTTCAGAATTATTTATTGGGAAAAAATAGATTTAGCCAGGCACAGTGACTCATGCCTGTAATCCTAGCACTTTGGAAGGTTAAGGTGGGAAGATTGCTTCAACCTAGGAGTTCGAGACCAGCCTAGGCAGCACAGTGAGACCTTGTCTCTACAAAATGAAAAAAATAATTAGGTAGGTGTGGTAGTGCTGCCTGTAGTCCCAGTTACTCGGGAGGCTAAGGGGAGAGGATCACTTGAGCCCAGGAGTTTGAGGTTGCGGTAGCTATGATGACACCACTGCACTTCAGCCTGGGTGATAGAGTGAGACACAGACGCAAAAAAATTTTTAAAAAAAGCTATTCAGGGCCGGGCATGGTGGCTCATGCCTGTAATCCTAGCACTCTGGGAGGCCGAGGTGGGCGGATCGCTCAAGGTCAGGAGTTTGAAACCAGCTTGAGCAAGAGCGAGACCTCATCTCTACTAAAAATAGAAAGAAATTAATTGGCCAACTAAAAATATATGGAAAAAATTAGCCGGGCATGGTGGTGCATGCCTGTAGGCCCAGCTACTTGAGAGGCTGAGGCAGAAGGATCGCTTGAGCCCAGGAGTTTGAGGTTGCTGTGAGCTAGGCTGACGCCACGGCACTCTAGTCCGGGCAACAGAGTGAGACTCTGTCTCAAAAAAAGAAAAAAGAAAAAAGCTATTTGGTAATTGAAAAATCAAGAAAGCTAGTCTTTTTTTTTAATTCCAAAAAGAAGGTAGAAACTAAGTTTATGGCACAATAAAATATTCTATATTGGTCCAATTACATGCTCACCAAGCGATCTTCCAATCACAATTTAGCTTTCTAGGGAGAAAATGTGCTTGCCAGAGGATCCAAGAATCCAATCTTCCTTAACATTATATTGCACTATAAATTAATAAATTAGAGTCTTGGGGAAGGTGTATGTGTACCTCAGAAATCCTAGGGTATATGTGTATCCTAGAGGTCCTGGGTATGTGTGCTTTTCTGTGTGTGTTTGAGGCAGATTCCTAGAGTGTATATGTATCTCACAGGTTCTGACTCGTCTAAATGAGATTCAGGTTCTAGATGAGTCTGATGAAAGTCTAGAGGCTTTAGCTTTGGCTACAAAAAGAAGAAAGAAATCTGGTGAGATGGGAAAGAAAAACCAAGAGGACAGGATGGTGTCTGTCCCTCCACCACCAAGGGACCAGATCATAGTCCTGCAGAGGAGGGATTCAAGGAGAAGCTACTAAACAAGTTGTTTTCAGGAGGGACTTGGAAACTCAAGGGCGCCTGCTGTGCTTCTCTGAAGCCTGGCTGGCAAAGTACAACAGAGCTGCTGAGAAAGGTGTGGCCTGCCTAAAACTCAGTGCATGACAGCATGAGGGAGACAGGCAGCAAAGACTGGTATAATGGGAATCCAGTGACATTTTTTCCTTTTAAAAAATTTTGATAATTTATCAATGAAAAATTCATATAACATAAAATTAACCATTTTAAGGTAAACAATTCAGTGTCGCTTAATATATAGTTGTCTCTTAGTATCCACGGAGGATTGGTTCCAGGACCCTCATGAATACTAAAACCCATAGATGCCCAAGTCCCTTAGATCAAATGGCCTAGTATTTGCATATAACCTATGCACATCCTCCTATATACTTTAAATCATCTCTAGATTACTTATAATACCTAACACAAGGCCTGCCTATAATTTCATTTTCATAGATTTAATGTAGTACTTGGCACATGGCAAATTCCAGTTTTGCTTTTTGGAACTTTGTGGAACTACTTTTTTTGCAAATATTTTTGAGTCACAGTTGGTTGAATCCATGGATTCCAGTGGAATGGAGGGCTGACTTTATTTACAATGTTGTGCAACCTCCACCTCTGTCTAGTTCCAAAACATTTTCATCAGCTCAAATGGAAACCCCATACCCATTAAGCAGTCACTGCCCACTCCACTTCTCCACCAATCCCCAGAAACCACCAACTGGCACTTCATCTCTATAGATTTATCTATTCTGGACATGCCATATAAATGCAATCATCCAACATGTGACCTTCTGTTTCTGGCTTCTTCCACTTGGCATGATATTCTGGAGGTTCTCGGTGACAACTTGACACCTTCCCACTTTTGCTCTGATGGAGGAATAAGCCTACTCAGAGAGTCCTGGCAGCAGTGGCAGCAGGAGAGGATCCCCTCTGGTGGATCCAGAGTGGCAGACAATGCCGTGGGGGCTGGGGACTGTTCAGGAGACAACGTGAGAGACCCTCAGGAGCTCCGAGAAGAAATAGAGATAATTCTGAATGCAGAAAGAGGGAAGTAAAGGTGATACTAAGGGTCTCATGTGACCATGTTGAGAACAAGCCAGGGAAATTCAGGACATGAAGCCAGATACAAAGAGAAATACAGATAAACACACAGAAAATTACTTATGTACAGGGTTTGGTGATAATATTCTCTCAGTTTTAGACTGAAAAACCAAACCAAACAAATTACTGTTTAAAAATTTATAATAGAAAAATGTCTAAAAACTATCAACAGGGGGGAGGGGGGCATGGGGAATATACATAACCGTGATATTTGTACCCCCATAATATGCTGAAATTAAAAAAAATAAATAAAAAAAAATAAATAAAAAACAAAAAAAAAAACTATCAACGACTACCTGTGTGCAGCAGGAATAACGACCAGGCTTTTACTTTTTATCTTATTAGTTCCGATTTGTTTTAATTTTTTATAAGTATATATAACTTTCATAATAAAATTTAAAAGATAGAGTAATAGTAGTCTAAAAATGAATCATAAAGTTCTTGGTAGTTGAGTAAAACTTGTTTTAAATTTGTCACATACATTAAAAAAGTGTATTGAGAAGAAAAAAATATTCTCAATCATTGGTTAGGCTCTAATTTAAATCAATTTAATTTCTAAATTCACCTAAAACAAAATACCCACTCTATTCATCTGCAGCCTCTACTGGTCAATTCTACTCAAACTGTTTGTACCTTTAAGTAATTTACTGACCTTGGAACTGCTTTCTTCCGATACTTCTCCCTCATTGGTTTGCATGGGAACAGACTGTGCAAAACTCTGCAGAAACTCACAAATATTGCCTAAAAGAGGAAAGAAGAGAAAAAATATGTAAGAAATTCAGGGCAAAAATTTGTTTTTTTTTTTTTAAAGGTTTAGATTGAAATTCTGTCACTAAGACCAGAACTACCGTGAAGCAATGACCTTCAGTAACTTAGCTGTGCATGTGTATACACACATGCATTTTAGGTAAGAAAGAGGAAGGGAGAGAGGTAGGGAAGAAATCTTCCCCCACCTGGAGGAGGAACATAGTTAGGAAAGGTTTGTAGGATTGAAATATTAATAGCTCTAAATTTCTTTTCCTATTTTATTTGGCTTTTGGCAGAGATGATAGTGAAATTCTTACAGGAGACACCGACCTGCAACAAAGGACGCCCACCGAGCAAAGCAGTACACCAGCTGTTACGCTGAGGCAGGTCACCCTGTCTCGGTTAGGCTGAGGCTGCTGGCATTGGCCAGGTTTCTTGGGTTTATAATTTATGTTCCACATTCTTGGTTTTTTATAACTGAAATTATTCAGATGCACTCTAATGGTTGATCCCATTTTTTTTTATTTTAAGAAAATATGTTTAATAAACTAAATATCAATTAACTTATTTTTATATGAGACTAGGCTGCTACATACAAGGCAAGACAATAAAAAGTAGTAACTTTTCCTCTGAGAATAAAATACGCCAAACAAGTTTGTTAAAATTTTATGAAATAAAAGGTGCCAAAAAGAAATTACTAAAAACTTATGCAACATTTTCATGAATTCACTAAATATGTAATTATTGAGGAATAATTACTCAAACTGACACAAAACAAATTTCCATTATAATACAGGTACGAATATTTACAAACCTGTCAAATACTTTAGAAGGCTCATACCTATAAAATATGACAGCTAAAAGGAAGCTTGGTGGTGTATGCTTTTTTGTGTGCAAGAATAATCTATGTATGCACTGGGGCCTAGCAATCTGTTCTGGTCCCGGATCCTCTATAATCAGCCACAAGACTTGGGGCCAAGAAGGCACTTGCAGGGAAGCTGTTTCCTTGTCTGAAAGGGTTATCAAAAGATCTACTGTGGGCGAGGCATGGTGGCTCACACCTGTAATCCTAGCACTCTGGGAGGCCAAGGCGGGAGGATCGTTTGAGCTCAAGAGTTCGAGACCAGCCTGAGCAAGAGCAAGACCCTGTCTCTACTAAAAATAGAAAGAAATTAGCCAGACACTAAAAATATATAGAAAAAATTAGCCGGGGATGGTGGCACACGCCTGTAGTCCCAGCTATTCAGGAGGCTGAGGCAGGAGGATTGCTTGAGCCCAGGAGTTGAGGATGCTGTGAGCTAGGCTGACGCCACAGCACTCAAGCATGGGCAACAGTGTGAGACTCTGTCCCCCCCCTAAAAAAAAGATCTACTGTGTTTACCTAACAAGGGTTTTTGGGAACAAATACATATTTATGTGATGTGAAATGTAAAACTTGTATAGCTACCTCTCAACTGACATCCATTCACTCACTCCCAGATTAATCAACATTGCCCGTTCCCACTGTAAAACACATAACTGGTGTTCACAGCAAATGAAACAGGCTTTTTCTAGTTGATATTGTCCCTCACCTGTTTATGACAGTTGTACCAAAAAAAAAAAATTACTCTTGATATAAAAATTAAGTTGATAGCATTTGAAAAACTCAATAACATATCCAGAAAGGTTTTGTACGCAGATTGCTTCATAGTATCTTTAAGTTCTCCTACTTCACTGAAACAGAGACTGCTTTCATAGATGATGCATTATAGGCATAGCATATAGACAGACAGACACCTTGGAACTCCATTCATGCTCCCGGGCCCACGCTCATGGACAGTCCTGGGGCCAGCACTGCGTACCGTCTCCTTGCCCCTTCAGATCAATGCTCTGTTCTTCTCTACCTGACCGTGTGCCCCAAGGGACTGCATCACTGGGCTCTCTCATCTTCCGGCTGCCAGCTGGGCTACGCCAGTGTGAGGCACTGACAGGAGACAGGAGGGCAGTAGAGGAAGGAAGGCTAGCAGTGGTTGTGTTCCTCTATGAAAGGCCACTGCTCCCATCTTGCTGACTTCTCCTTCAACTCTAGCTTTTTTACTTTTATCCTTTCTAGATTCTCCTGTTTATTTGGCTCTTCTGTTTTTCTCAAGTTTCTTTCTGGCCTGACTTGCCTGGCTCAATTAGTCCTCCCCTTCTCTGACAGTCACTGCTCTTTCCCCTCACTGACTCCTCTTCTCTGCCCCCAGTACTGACCTTTGTCATCTATTCTCCCCTACCCTCTCTACCACCCCCTCTTTTAGGCTTTAACCAAGACTTCTGCCTCTATGCTCACTTCTGAAAATCCATCATCTCCCAACAAGATCCTATCCATTTGTTGTTAAGTGGGCGCTTAAGTCTTACCTTCTCTACTATTCCAGCCCTCAATTTTCTAACGGGTAGAATAGTTAAGGGAAACCATCAAAGGCTACTACTAAGCCACCCAGTGGCTGGCAACAGGGGACCTTACCATTGCTAGGCCCAAAGGGGCAGGGGGCAGTGACCAGAACCTGGAGAGAGAGCTGTAGCTGTAACTGAAGAGTTAGGCAGACCTGAATTGTTTATTTGACATGTGATCAAATAACATGTGTTATTTGACATGAAAATTACTCAATGTGACTCAGTCTCAGTTTCCCTATTGAAACTTGGGAATAACAGTTATTCTGAGTATTAACTGATAGTATATTTGCACTTGGTACATAATAGGTACTTAGTAAGTATATGCAGATTACCAATCACAAAGCATCCTTTACTCCAAATTCTTATTCTCCTTTAGGCTCACATCCCCAGTGGCCTCTAGGCCATTTCCCTTGGAATGTGCTGTGAAAGAGGAATGTTTCTTCCCCTCTCTGGAGTTTTCACCCTGGGCCCCTCTCCACCTTCACACGCTGCCCCCAGAGGAAGCACAGGATCTTACCGTAATGGTGAATGTAGAAGGAGAAACAGGTATGTGGAGCTCAGCCCCTTCTCGTTCTCCCTTTTGGAAGCCAGCTGCCGGGGAGCATGCTTCTCTGCTCCTGCACCCATAAATGCAGGACCCTCACAACTACCATGAGTAGGTAAGTTTGGAGAATTTTGAAGTTCAGTGTTAAGTTCACTTGCCTGTAGATGTTAAGTCACATTCTCCAATACAGCTTTATTAGCAACAGAGTCAGTAATTTGGTCTCCCAAACGCCCCCCTTTTTTATCCTATTTCTCAATTCGTATAGAACTCAGCCAAGGGAAGAACAGTCCTATTCATTGGGTCTCAAAGACCCTAGCATCTGGTGCATGGGACTAAGATCTTGATAAACAGACATAAAGTAAAATTCAAGGGAGTAAAATACACGTGGAATTTCTGAGGCTTCTGTTGAGGCCAGGATTTTGAGCCTTGGACTTTAAAGGGGGAAAAAATGTTTTCTTGTAGAAGCTTACGTTAGGCCTTTTACTGTTGTTTTTACAGTTGTGCACTAGCTTTTAACTACTGAGGCTGAATTAGAGATTTATAAACCATAGGCCACATGGTATTTTGACCTTAGCAGTAACTGTAGTTATGGCAACTTTGTCTTCAGTTTAGTGGCGGTTTCTATAGTGACAAGGCTGCCAGCACTAGGCACACAGCCTTAGCAAAGGGCTGGGGGCTTTGCAAGCCTTATCAAGAAACAAGCCACAGTCAATTGTGAGGTGGCAGTGGTAGCAGTGGCACTGAAAGCTCATTTAAACATCGGCTCTGCAGGTGGCCTCAGCATACGCTAGCCACTCTGGCCTAGCAAGCAAATGCCAGCTGTGCTGGCCTCAGCAAAGGGAACAGGGCATTAGCAGGCTTGGGTGGCTTCAGTGTACAGAAGGCTGCTGCCTGACCTTGAATTATGCCAGCACAGCTTTTCCTAAGCAGGCATGGCTGAGGGAAAGATTACACTTCAGGGAAAAGAGACGTTCTTCCTACAGGCCTTTTAGACATTAGAAAGTAGAACAATTATTTGCTGCATGTAAGCGGCAAAGCAGCTGAATTTCAAACAGACAAATGCATTACAAAATCAGTGAAGTTCTACGTTTAAATTGCCAGTGCCAGGCTTATACAGGTGATTCAAAGGGGAAACGGAAATGAAGAAGTTTCTGACTATACTTCATATAAGGAATGAAAGATGGACAGATGGAAGGAAGGGAGGGAGGAAGGACATACGCATGCCGCCCTGACCCAGACCTGCTGGTTGGAACCAATGTGCTAAGAGACAAAAGCTAGAGAATGTTAGGGGAGGACAACTTTTCCCCCCACTCTTTAAGCTTCCTTCCAGATGGAAAATATCAATTATTTAATGTTCCTGGCCTTACCATATCCCTGACTCATGATGTCAGTGGTGCAGTGACTTATCTAAGCCTGGAAAAAGAAACTGGACTTATATGGTCCAGGCCCTTCCTTCTCCCCTTTCTGTTGGGGGCACCTGTTCAGCTCTGCTCCTCTAGGAGGCAGGGTAACCCCAGACTAGTGCTGCTGGGCGAATAAACCTGTTAAGTCCTGGAACTCAGTTTTAGGAAGCCTATTTGCCCCCTTAGGTTTCAGCTAGTTCTCCAAATTTTGGAGATAAAAGTGAAAATTTGATCTCCACCTGCCTTATTCCTTTGTCCCATGTCTCTGTTGATTCAGAATTTGGGAAGGGAAGAGAATACTATTTATTGGGTCCCATTCAATCCCAACTTATAGCTGAAACTTATCCCCTCAGAATTAAGTCCAATTTTCTGCATCAGCCTTATTGTCCCAAGTAGCCCATTACCACAGTATCAATAACATACTTCCACTTCCTAAGCTTTGCACTAATCTCATTTCTAGTTACTCCAATGTACACACTATTCTGCCCTTCCCTCAAACCTTTCCATTCCTTCCCCATATGTGCCAATACCTATCTATGTATACCCCCGGTCCACACCCTGCTGGAAATCCCTTCCCTCACCAACCCACATCTCTATCTTTCTATTCTCCAGTAAATTTTTATCTCTAAAAATCTTTCCTGATTAATACCATATAATCTACTCTATGTCATATTGATACCTATTTTTCTTCGTTCTTTATTTTGTTTGTTCTCATTTGTTGTTATTATTGGAACTATCCTTAATAGTTTTTAATATGTTTCTTGAAAAAGCCTTGAAGACATTCTTGTTTGAAGGCATGGCTTATAGTGTGTCTAGGGATCTAAGACAATTTACTGTGCTTTTGACAAAATATAAGGAGAATAAAGTAGGCAATGCAGAAGCATATGGTCACCTAAGGATTCCACTTGGGAAGTGACAAAGGGTCTCTGTGCTGGTGCTAACAAAGTCATGAACAAGTCAACGCAAAGCTCATTTATGTAAAAACCAACTGGAGGAGCAAACAAATACTGCCAAAGCTCTCATAAGACGATGTGACAACACAAGTGTTTGATTTCTGCTTCAGATCATCACTGCACCTCAGAGTAGTCACCAGTTTGCCATACATGGTAAGCGGTGGACAGTCTTGACCCGGCACAGTGCTCAGCACACACAAGACAGGACTGAACAAATGTCAATGACTAAATACAAGTAATGTCATATAGCATCTGTGCAAGGTCTTCTACAAAAGTTGGCAAATAGGTCAATATTTTCCAATCCCTCCAGGATCCAGCCCTCACCTGTCTCTCCAGCCACAACTGCCTAGTCTCTTTGTTCCTTTTGTTCCAGCCATACTGAACTACGTACAGCTTTGCCAATATGCCAGATTGTTTCAGGTTTCCATGTTTTTGTTCATATAACTCCCTCTAACTTTCCCTCCCCCAATGCCACCAGGGAACACCATCCTTGTCACTTGAGACTCAGCTTTATAAAGTATTTCCTCATCCATCCCTAGGCAGAAGTAAGGATTCCTTCCTCAGTGCCCCCTGTGGATCTTGTTTGAATTCTATTATAGGATCTTTAATACTCTTTATTGGATTTATTTGCTCACATAGATGCCTCTATGTGATAGGGATTAGACTGTCAACCCCTTGATACTAGCCACTATATCTTGTTAATCTCTGTACTCATAGTCTACTTAAAACTGCGTACCTGGTATTTAATATGTATTCAATAAATTTCTATGTAAGAATGACTGAATTAGTCAACTATGGTGATTTTTATTTAAAATGCAACAGGTATCAATTCAGTAAACATTTACTGTGCCTCTAGCACATGCCAGATGGTGCTGGGCTAGTGTGGTGTACTAGAATGAGCTGAGGCTTTGAAGGAGCAGAACCATTCTTCTTTCTCAGTTACTAGCTGTGTAATCTTGCTCAAGTTACCTAACCTTCTAATCCTCAGTATTTTCATCCATAAAACTGAGCAGGGAGAGGTGTTAGAAAGATTAAACTACATACATATAGCTCTTAGCAAGGTGTCTAGGAGCAGCCCACAGGCATTAAAAATAAGTTAGTTGCTTTCTAAGAAGTCTCAAAGGGTTTATAGACTAGTAAAGGAGACAGAAATAAATAACTTTAATGTAAAATAATTAATAATTTATTACTGTAATAACAACAGGTACACTTAGAACACAGATGAAAAAGGATTTCTGCCAAGACAGTCTGGGAGAAGGGGACAAGAGGAAAACTACAAAAAGGCAGAGTAGAGAGTTGAGTGCTTCTCCCCTCTTCCAAACTCTAAGCAAAGAGAAAAGCATCAACCAAGGCACAAAGCCATGAAGAAAAAACTACAAATCTAGGAAACAGAAAGTGGTCTGTTAAGACTTACAGATAGGGAGTCACTGAAAAAGACGCCAGAAATGGTGACTGGAATTAGATTTTGAAGGGGCTTGTAGAACCAAATCTGTAGCTACTGGGCGCTATAAGAGCTGTTTAAGCAAAGGTATGGCCTGAGTAAGTCTACCGTTTAGAAAGCTAATGTGGGCCGGG
>VBSM01003169.1:30475650-30501618 GCA_008086735.1 Cheirogaleus medius | reverse complement strand
AAAAAAAAAGGCAGATAACCCAAAAGGAAAAGGGGAAAGAGGCTAGATGAAACATGTCACCAAACAACAAAAAACCCAAAATTATCTAAATAGCCAATAAACATATGAAAAGGTGTCTAGCCTCAATAGTGAGAGAAATACAAAAGAAAATCAATATAACGATACGCCCATTATATAACAGAATGGCTAAAAATGTGAAAATCTGATAACATCAAGTTCTTGGCGAGGACATACAACAACAGGAATTCTCATACAATACCTATGTGAATGCAAACTGTTGCATCTACTTTGGCGTTAATTTTTCTAACGTTAAAGACAGATGTACCCCATGACCCAGCAATTCCACTCCTAGGTACACACGTAGCAGAATTTGCGCACATGTGCACCAAAGGCATATACAGAGCAACACTATTCAAAATAGCCTCCAACTGGGTACAACTCAAATATTCTCAATAACAGAATGGTAAATATGTTTTGGTATCTTCATAAAATGGAATACCATACAGCATGAAAACGAAGGAACAACACACAACATGGATGAATCTCACAAACATAATGACAAGATACAAAAGAATATATAGCACATGACTCCACATGTTCAAAACCAGGCAAAACTATAATGTTTGGAGGTACGTGGGTGGTAAAAGTAGAAAGGGAAAACAAAGAAATCAAAAGAGGGGTTATGTATAGATGGGAGGGAGGAGCTGTGACTAGCAAAGGGGCAGCTGGGTCACTGTAATGTCCTATTTCCTGGCCTCAGAGGTCGTTATTTTAAAAGAATTTATTGTTTCACATTTGTATTTTATGTACTCCTCTAATTGTGTGATATGTACCATAATAAAAAAGATTTAAACCAGAACAATAAAATTAATATAAAATAAAAACAGAAAAATAAAATTAATACAAAGGGAAAAGTGGTATCTTTGGTACAATTTAAAAAATTAGATCACAGAATTCCTTAGACGGCATGCCAGGCCCTTCATCATCCAGCCCTGTCTTTCTAGTCTCTTCCCTTGTCACCTAACTATTTTCACAAGTAATCTGTCACACTCACTCTTAATCATGTGCTTTACCTTTACTCGTGATATTTCTCTGTCTAGAAAACCACGGAGACATATCCCTATCACCCATCACCCTTCTGTCAGACTAACTACAACCTGTCGCTCAAGACACAGTCTGGTGTCTCTCTTGTGAGAACCCTTTCCAGGAGACACAGACTTCAGAGCCAGACTGCCTGGTCCAAATCCAGATCTGCCATTTGCTAGCTGTGTGCCGTTGGTCAAGGTACCAACCTTACTTAGTCCATAGCTTCCTCATCTGTAAAATAGGATAAAAATATTACTTGCCTCGAGGGTTTGTGGTAAAGATTAAATGAGTAAACATAAGTAAAGTACTTGGAATGTACCTGGGACAGAGTAAGCACCAGGTAAGTGTTAGTTATTATTATCATCAATATACTCTATAACCTCCTCCCTCTTCCCACCTCCATCCCATGAGATACTCTTCTTCTGGGCTCCCATGACCTAGTATTATAGTTTTTCTTGTATACAGCCTTTATGGATAGTTAATTCCTTGAGATCAGGGACTAAATCCTTCACATCTCAATCCCCCAACATTTAGCACAATGCCTGGCATGTAGTAGATGCTCACTGAATATTTGTGGAGTGAATAAGCTGACTTCAAACTTGGATCTCTGTCACATACAGGAGTAGTCCTTTGGTGCTGCCCTATACTGTGTGCACACCACAAAATGGAAATATAATCTTGATGGGATTCCTATAGCAATTACCTGAGAATATAGGCGTAGATTCCCTCTGGATAGCAACAAATGAGGGTAACACTACTAGTCCTGTCTACTTGTTGCAAGGCTACTGTGAGGCTCAAATGATGATGATTGAAAAAAAAATTTTTTTAAGTATAAAAACCTACTGTATGAGGTTTTATTGCCTTAATAAAACAATAGGATTATTGTTGAATTGTAAGGCTTCAAGGGGTAATAAAGAAATAATATAATGTAAAATTGTAATATGATATGGTCTAAGAAAAGATTTTCATTTTTTGGTTAAAAATCTTTTCTGTGGGAAAAGGTGGCTCTCACCTGTAATCCCAGCTACTTGGAAGGCCAAAGCAGGAAGACTGTTTGAGGCCAAGAGTTTGAGACCAGCTTGGGCAACACAGAGAGACCCTATCTCTTAAAAAAATGAAAAACTTAGCCAGGCATGGTGGGTCACACCTCTAATCCCAGCTACTTGGGAGGCTGAGGTGGTAGGATGGCTTGAGCCCAGGAGTTCAAGGTTACCACTGCACTCTTGCCAGCCTAGGCAACAAAGCAAGATCCCATCTCTAAAAACATAAAATAAAAAATATATATTTTACAATGAAATTTCCCAATTTTCACTTTTAAACATTTTCCATTTGGTTATCAATGATTTATGTAATGTCAAAACAAATATTTCTGTATGTAAATATTCACAAAAGCAGCACTGTTGGGTACGGTGGCACATACCTGTAGTTCTAGCTACTTGGGAGGCTAAGGCGTGAGAACTGCTTGAGCCCAGGAGTTTGAGACTACAGTGTGTGATAATCACACTTGTGAATAGCCACTGCACTCCAGCCTGGGCAACAAAGCAAGACCCTATGTCTTAAATTAAAAAAAAGTAATAGCCAAAAAGTGGAACCAACCCAAACATCTATCAACTAGTAAATGGATAAACAAATTGTGGTACATCCACCCAGTAGAAAACTACTCAGCAATGAAAAAGAATGAACTGCTAATACTTGCTACAATATGGATGAACCTCAAAAACATTATGTTCAGTGAAATAAGCCAGACTTGAAAGACTACATATTGTATGATTCCATTTTTAGGGGTTGCCTGGAGAGTGGAAGAGAACACGGATTGACAGCAAATGGGCAAAAGGGATCTCTTTTAGCTGATGGAAATGTTTTAGAACTGGGTTGTGATGATGATTATACAACTGTATAAATTTACTATGTTTTAACTGTATACCTAAAATGGCTGAACTTTATGTTATATAAATTATACCTCAATAAAACTTTTTTTAAAAAATGCAAATACTTGGCATTCTTTTACAGCTAGCTATAATTCTCACATGTTTAAAATCTCATCCACCATCTAGGACCAAAGCACACAACATTAAGGCATAACAAGAAGTCAGTTTTTAAAAATAAAAAATAAAATTTTTACGTCAAAGATTAAATATCTTATAAACCCAAACTGCCTTCTCTACACTTCTAATTTTCCAATCCAGGAGCCACAAACAATGATCTTGATAAGCAAGCTTTCATTGACATTTGTTGATTTCATCCCACCTGTACAAACACATACTTTGGCCTCATCTGCATTTATAACTGCAAACATGAGTATTTGGCATAATGTCCCCTCCTTGTTTTTTGTCTAAACAGCAAGCACAAGAAAAAGGTAAATATAGGAAGTATAGTGCATAATAAGACAAACAAATAATGATATATATACAATAAACAGGATTTCTAAATACGGTTTAAGCTAACCCTTAAAAATGAACAGTTCTTTTATGCAAACGTACTATAGTACTTAAGATTAAATTCTTGAGGCTCTGCCTCGAGGGGGGAGGGGGGCATGGGCAATATACATAACCATAATATTTGTGCCCCCATAATATGCTGAAATAAAACAAAAATAAATAAATAAAATAAAAAAAGATTAAATTCTACAAGTCCTAAAATGCTATCCAAATTAGTTTGCTGAATTGGAATTGTTACATTGGATACTGCTTAAAGTAGGTCACTGGCTCGGCCATGAAAGTATTTGGTAATGCAGAGATCTACTTGCAAAGTTATCTGTCATAATAAGATTTGACTTGGAGAAAACATATTGGTTAGATGTCAATTGTCAGTTGTATTTTATTCAAATAAACCTCATTTTAGATTTATCTCACTGCAGGTTCATGAACAGGGACACAGATGAAAGAAGTGTTTTCGAAAGAATATATCTGGTGTTGATGTTTCTTTTGCTTCCTGTCCTTCGTCCCTCACATCTACTCAGTCTCCAAAGCCTGTTAATCCCTTTGAAATGTCTTTCAGCTTTATTCCTTTCTCTCCACTTATACTCTCACCACTACAGTCCTCATTTGTGTCGAGAGGCATTAAAGGCCAGGAAAACTAGAAAACGAAGCCAAACTAGAGACCATTAGAGTAATCTAAGATGGGAGGCAAGAGGACCTGGCCTAGAGCAGTGGTTCTCAAAGTGCAGTCCCCAGACCAGCAGCAATAGCATCCCCCTGGGATCTTAATAGAAATGTAAATTCTCAGACCTTACCCCAGACCTACAGAACCAGAAACTCTGGCGGCAGGGGCCAGCAATGTGTTTGTTGTCAAATGTGTAAGTTAAAGCTTGAGAATTAGTGGTTTAGAGAAGTAGAAGAGGAAGGAATGGGCCAAGATGAGGAGAAAATTTGGGGACCTGCTGAAAATTTCCTTCACAATGTCCCTGTAATCTCCAATCCAACTTACCAAAAAGAACACTTCTCCAGACCTGATCTCTAGATGCTATTCACTTTTAATATCACAACCTTATACATTGCTTAGGTTCAATCTTCCTTACCCCTAGTCTCCATCCAAAATAATATAGTTATCCCTTGGAATCCATTGGGGGATTGGCTCTGGACGCTCAGCGGATACCAAATCTACGGATGCTCAAGTCCGTGATAAAATGTCATAGTATCTGCTTATAACCTATGCACATCCTCCTGTATACTTTAAATTATCTCTAGGTTACTTATAATACCTAATACAATGTAAATGATATGTAGACAGTCATTATGATGTATTGTTAGGGATAAAGGAAAAAGTCTGTACTTGCTCAATACAGACGAAATTTTTTTTCCAAATATTTTTGATCTGTGATTGGTCAAATCCATGAATTCAGAACCATGGATATGAAGGGTCGAATGTACTAATCTTTTTATTTTATGGTCGGGGCTTAAGGCAGTTAAGGGAAAAAGATATGTACCATATGTGGGAAATTATTGTACGATTAAAAGGGTGCTTCAAATCACTGGAGAAAAGATGAATTACTCAACAAATGATTTGGGAATACCTGTCTAGTAATTGTGGAAATGGAGGGTGGGAAGCTATATTCCTTTTTTCATATATCTTATCCCATACATTTAAATAAAATTCCAGGTAAATCAAAGGCTTCAATTAAAAAATCAAAAGAAATTATAGTAGCAGATGAAGTCATGGGTAAAAATATTTTTATAATCTTGAATTGGGGAAGGTCTTCCTAAAAGCATGATAAATTCACCCTGAAAGCATAAAAATTATGAATAAATTTTATTACATACAAACCTAAATCTTTTCTATGATTTAGAACAATTTTATGATTTTTTTTAATCACCTGGCAAGTTGGCAAAGATTACGAAGATTAATAATGCAAAGGTGTGGACACAAAGGCATTATCATATACTGATGTTGGGATATAAACTGCCTTTAAACAGTACAATATGACAACATCTACCAACATTTAAAATATGCATCTCTTTGATACAGCAATGCCTTTTTAAGAATGCATTGTACAAAAAAAATACAAGCATACTAATGTATCTGTGTAAAGATGTTCATTGCTACTGCTGGTGTACTACATGTAATACTGAACTGAAAACAAGCTTAATGTCAACCACTAGGGGACTGGTAATAGAAATAATAGATTTTTACATAGCCATTAAAAAGGAGGTAAAAGTAATATGGAAGATGTTCACACTATCTTGTTAGATTAAAATAAAAGAGCCATCACAAAACATTATGTATAGTTTAATCCTTATTGGTAAAAATAATATATAAAACAACCTTTAAAAATAGGTACCTCTGAGGAATAGGATGGGAAAATTTTCCATTTTCTACTTTATAAACATTAAGTTCTTTACAAAGAGCATAAATTGCTCTTACAGTAAAAAAAAGAGTCATGTCACTCTTTTGTTCAAAAAAGTTCAAAAGCCTCCAGCCCATACAGAATACAGTCCAAACTCCCCAGTCAGATGAGATGTAAGGATGGTCCAGCTATGCCACCTTACATCCTACCCATCAGCAGGATGAACTCCCTGATAGGGCAGGTTAGGAAGAGGTCTCTGTTCCCCCTCCTCCTTCACTGTATCCTTCCTGAAGCTTGGTGCCATATGGCCCCTAACGGTCAACTCTGATAACCATTCCTGCCATTATCAAAGTTTTTATCATAACGAAGCACAATGGCACCCCATTACAACTTGTTCTTTTCAGAACAATGTTGACAAAACTGTTAATAAATTAATAAATTCCTTCTCTGCCTTTATGGGAAAATAAGTCCATATGCCACTGTACAGGCTGATCAATATAACCCTAATACTGAAAACCAAAATCTAACATTATGCTTTCTAGCTAAGAAATATTAACAGGTTTTTTTCATAGCTATTTGTTGGTATGTATCTGATATACTATGTAGCACATGAATACAAATTATAATTGTTTAGGAGCAGGAGATTGAGGGAAGATTTCTTAGAAGACATGATGAGAAGGTAGAGCCAGTTTTATGATCTCTTTGGCTGGGATGTAATGGGGAGGAGAGGCATTGAGTACTTGGACAATATTCTGATCAAGTCCCACTATTCATCTTGCAAGTCCAAACTGACATTGCTGACAAAGTACAGTAATATCACACTACCTGTATGCTAGTGCAAGTTTGATCCAGAGTTCAATTAATAAAAATATCATATCTATACAGGAAATTTAGATGCTTCCAAAAGAGATAATGCTATGCTGTATTAACAGACCCACTCCTCTAATCAGCAATAACAACCAGGTTTTCTTAGTATTCACTAGGTAATATCTGAGCTTTATTCTAAGCTACTTATGACCAATAACTGTCCTCACAGACTCAATTGGCCATGTCAGCAGTTCCCCGTGGCTAAAGATAGGGACTCTGAAGTCTCATAAAATTTTGGCCATGATCCTGGCATTTAGTGGTTGATCATTTACCACAGTCATCAATGTGCTCAATACAACAGACAGGGCTTTCTGAAGTTGGTATCATAGTCATATGTTTCTAAGACAACTCAAGATACAAATACTTGGGGTTGGGGATGATAGGAATGCAAGAGGAGCTACAATGCATGGAAGGCTTAGGCTAGTCACCAGCTTGGTTACCAGGTGACGACATGGATGAGCCACTGCAACTGTCAATCACATCTGCCTTGAGCACAAGAGTTACAGGTTGTAGTACTTGTAATTTTGTTTTGATAACCATCTCCCTTATCAAATGGGGTACATCTTATTCATCTTGGTATTCACAGTGCCTGGCACAGAGCAGGTACTCAGTAAATGTTTGCTGAATTAATGAAGTATATACATCAGGAAACATGTATCACATAATAAAGGGGCACATGGCAAAAAATGGTAGTTGCCTATAGTTCCTACTGGAATCTAGATTTGGCTAGGGGTAACCCGGGCTCACCTAGAAAGTGAGATTTCCCAATTATTCTTATTAATTGAGGTGACCATGTGTCACAACTCTGGCCAGTCATTAGACGAGGTACACCTTTTATACCTCACCTGGGAGGTGGTGGAGTGATGTTGAGACGGAAGCAGAGAAATGACCTTGCCACCATTAAGAATGGATCAAAGTAATGTGAGACATTAACAACACTACAGAGTGACTACACCAGCTCTCAATTTTATGGTGTGTGAGAGAAAATAAATCTCTATTTGGGTGGAGCAACGTTGGATTTTCCACTACATATAGCCTAATTTATTCCTAATTGATAAAAGCACATAGAGTCAGAAAGAAGAGGTATGAGGCTGCTATAACAATACAAAGAACAAAAATTTTTCCTAATAGCTGAATGAGTCGTCATCTTCTTTGTGGTAATGTAATTGTAAAGATTTCTGAAGTGTATGATAACATTAAACGACAGCATTTTAGCTAACAACTCAACAATGATTTGAGATGATCTAACGAAATCAAAATGTTTGGAAAGACTGTTGATGCTTATATGCTCTGGCACATATTACAGTTATCATTAGCAATAAAACCAAGTAAAACAGATCAACATCCAAGCTCAGACGAAATTAGCAAAAATATCCTCAGCTACATGGAAGTGGTAATCAAAACCAAGTGGAAAATAAAATTGAAAACATTTCAAAAGGCACCTGCAGAAGAATGCTACTATTCCAGCTGCATATTAAACTTCTGTTTTATCAAACATGTTCCACATTCAACATCTGGCTTTTCCACAAGCTAGTGCTTACCAATGCGATGTTAAAGAACACTTTTTGTTTAAGTAACAGCCACTGGGAAATTTTAATCCAACTCAAGGGCAGTCTGGATGTAGTTCACATTCATTTCTGATGAAATAAAAATAAAACAGCTGCTTTAAACTTCAATATTTTATACATAAAAACTCTCTAGCCATGGGTACTACACATTTTAATCTTAGCTTCAGAATACTTTCATCAACTTCTCCTTCAAACTGTTTTTGTAATTAATTTTCATATATTTTATATACACTGTTTTTTCCCGGGTTTGGGTATTTACTATCAAAATACTATATTTTGGCCAGGTGCGGTGGCTCATGCCTGTAATCCTAGCACTCTGGGAGGCCGAGGCAGGCGGATGGGTTGAGCTCAGGAGTTCGAGACCAGCCTGAGCAAGAGCCAGACCCCATCTCTATTAAAAATAGAAAGAAATTAATTGGCCAACTAAAAATATACATAAAAAAAATTAGCCGGGCATGGTGGTGCATGTCTGTAGTCCCAGCTACTCGGGAGGTTGAGGCAGGAGGATTGCTTAAGCCCAGGAGTTTGAGGTTGCTGTGAGCTAGGCTGACGCCATGGCACTCCAGCCCAGGCAACAGAGTGAGACTCTGTCTCAAAACAACAACAAAAAAACCCCCAAAATACTGTATTTTATCAATTTTGAGATGCACAATTTTTTTTCTGTACATATAAACATCTCAAAGCCAGATAGGATTTACAATTAATGTCATCTTACGTCGTACAAATAATGGGCAGCATTCTCTCTTTTTTAATGAAGCATAAAATAATGGTATGTCTTATGACTGATGACATCTTAAATCCAGTAAAATATGGTTATGGTAATCCCTAGCATTTACTAAATGCATACTCTGTGGCAGTCACAGTGCTTTACATGTAATAACTCCCCTACTTACCAAAACACTCCATAAGGTAAGTACTACTATCATCCCATCTTACAGAGAAGGAAACTGAAGCACAGAGGTTAAATAACATCATCACTGGCAGGAGAGTTCAAAATATCTGACTCCAAAGTTTAAGCTCTTAACTACTGTGTTATAACTGAAAGCTTAAAAACACTCTTCTACTTTCTTCCATTCATAATAAAAATGTTCTTCATTTCAAAATGTTTTTATTTTGCTCTCAATTCTGACAGATTATTATTTTTCTTTCAGAACTCTGGCAATGCTATTCTGTCTTGCCACTGTTGCTGAGAAGTCAGCTATCAGTCTACGGTCTGATTTTTTTCTCTGGCCTATATGAAGATCTTATGTTTGCTAACATTATTTGGTGATATTTCTCTTTCTTTATCCTGCTTGAGCATCCTGATTCAGAGAATTCAGGTCCTCCGTCAATTCTGGAAAATCTCCTTAAATACTGCCTCTCCCCCAATTTTTCTATTCCCCTTCTAGAACTCTGATTAGATGTTATGTTATACCTTCTAATTCTATCTCCATGCACCTTCATCTTTCTTTTATATTTTCTCTTTGTCTCTATGGGCTCCATGTGGGCAATTTCTTTAGCTCTATCTTCTAGTTCACTAAGTTCCTCTTCATTTGTGTCTAATCTGCTGTTTTAAATTGTCAACTAACTACTAAGTTCAATAATGGGGTTCTTCATTCCAGAAATGGTTCTTTTTTATTGACAAATAAAAACTGTATATATTTATCATGTCCAACATGTTGCCTCCCTACTAGTTCCCAGCCACACCAGCTCTCTTCCCAAGGCTTCAAGCTCTTCCCTCCCTCAGTACCTTCACGCGAGCTCGTCCCTATACCTGAAGGCTCTTGCTCTGAAGGACCACCTGTCCAACACCTACTTTTCCTTCAAATCTTTGCTTAAATGTTGCTTAAATGTTTCTTTCTCAGAGAGGCTTTTCCTAGACCCAGACTAAGTCAGATCCTCCCATTAATTACTCTTACAGCTCCCTGTATTTTTCGTAAAAGGTACTTATCAGGGTTTGGAATTATATATGCTATGTATCTGATTGCTTTACTGTCTTTCTCCCACTAGATAAAAAGTCCTGTTATGGTCAGTTTGGCCCATGTTTTGCTTATTTCTTTATTCCCGTGCCTGCTGTGGAGTAGGTGCTCAGTATCTGCTGAAAGAATAATTGAGTGAATAAAAAGCTTAATACATCACATGTAACACTGATGAACTAGAGCCTGAATACTGAAAAAGAGGGAAGGATAAATTTGTTATATACTGAAAAATAATTCTAGATTCCAGCCGGGTACAGTGCCAGGTGCAGTGCTGCACACCTACAGTTCCAGCTACTCAGGAGGCTGAGGCAGGAAAATCACTTACGCCCAGGAGTTCGAGGCTGTAGTGTACTATGATCGCGCCTAGAACAGCCTCATACTCCAGCCTGGGCAACACAAGAAGACTTCATCTCATAAAAAATACCCCAAAAAACAACAAAAAAAAACTTCATCCCAGAGTCTTCCCACAAGGGAGCAAATTCCTTTCCCCTTTAACTTGATTTATAATTTAAATATACAGTCATTCTAATTGTATATTTCTGTCTCTATCTAAAGTAGAGTTTTTGTGATCTAAATAACCAGAAACATATTCTTCATACCTGTCATAAAACTAAGATTTTTCACTAGTGATACAGCATAAACTGAAGGTAGTATGATAAAGCAAAAATTTTCCAAACAAACAGCATGCCCTCTTAGAAATGCCAAGACGACATGTGTCTGTGGGAGGGAAGACTATAGGGAGGGGGAAATCTAGAGATAGAAAGAGACTTAAGAAATACATCAAACAAATGCTATCATGATAATCTTTAAACACTGCCTGATACTTATGTAGCTGAAAATACAAAAAGCTTACTACCATCTCTCTTCACTGGACATGATGAATAAAGTATAGCAGAGGACACACAGAAAGGGGAGTTAAAGTGTCATTTATTTTTTCCGATCTAAAGCCTTCATTTTCCTATTTCCCTGCAAAGAAACAAACAAAAGCACTGCATAGTTCACAGGTTAAGGAAAAGGACAAGATTTCTATCCATTCAAATTCAAGGTAAAACAAGATCTTTTTTGAACTCTACAGATATTCTGATAAGCAGCCACTAAAAAGTCTGTCATACACACTCAAGCATCCAAAATACGCCTCCATATATTCTTTCCTGCTTAAAAAAACCAGAGCTCCTTGAAGAAATGACTGAATCAGATCTGGGACAGAAAATGCACAAGATGAGGCTAGAGGCCAGGCGTGGTAGTTAACACCTGTAATCCTAGCACTCTGGGAGGCCGAGGCGGGAGGATTGTTCAAGGTCAGGAGTTTGAGACCAGCTTGAGCAAGAACGAGAAGAACGAGACCCCGTCTCTACTGAAAATAGAAACAAATTAATTGGCCGACTAAAAATATATAGAAAAAATTAGCCGGGCATGGTGGCCCATGCCTGTAGTCCCAGCTACTCAGGAGGCTGAGGCAGGAGGATCGCTTGAGCCCAGGAGTTTGAGGTCGCTATGAGCTAGGCTGACACCATGGCACTCTAGCAGGGCCACAGAGTGAGACCCTGGCTCAAAAAAAAAAAAAGAAGAACTTATACTAGATCAAGCCTCATGATATGATTACCAGTTTACATAAAATTCAAGGTAGGGGAATGTGTTAAACACTTCACAGGGATGCAATTAGCAAAATCCAGAGTGTACAAAACTACAGGAGAAATGACCAAGTTTATTTTTAAGATAAACTGAGGGGAAAAAGAGTGAGGGGAACCTACAGATAAAAAAAGACTTAGGAAACATTAACCAAATGCTATGTTGGTCTTTTTTTTTTGGATCTAATGCAAACAAACCAAACTTAACAAAAAAAATTTTTTTAACAAAATTATACCACTGGCTTTTTTATAATATTAAGGAATTATTAATTTTTAGATGTGATAATTCTATTATGCTTAAGCTTTTTCAAAAGAGTCTTGTCTTTCAGAGATAATACACCAGAATATTTATGAATGAAATACATATGCGTGAGGGGCTGCAGTCATCTGAAGGTCTGTCCAGGGCTGGAGGATCTGCTTCCGAGGTGGCGACCTCAGATGGTGGTTGTTAGCTGGAGGCCTCAGTTCCTCTCCATGTGAGCCTTTCCACAGGCTACTTAAATGTCCTCACAACACGACAGGCTGGCTTCCCTCAGAGTGAGTGGTCTGAGAGAGGGCGGCAGAAGCTGCAATGTCCTTTATGACCTAGCATCAGAAATCACAAACCACCACTGCTGCAACAGCCCCATAGGCTAAACAGGGCAGCCCTACTCAATGTGAGAGAGGACTACACAAAGGCATGAATACCAGGAGTTGAAAATCATCTGGGCTATCCTGGAGGCTGGCTAACACCCTGTGGCACTTAGAAAAACATACATGCACCAAACTCCTGAATATGACTTTCAAAACGCTTCATCATCTAGCTCTAGCCTCATTTCGTTTCACCCTTTCCTGGCTCAATAAACTCCAGCCCTCCTGGCCTCCTTTCTTTCCTCAAAGGTGAGGGATTTGTACCCACTTTAGAGCCTTGGTACTAGTTATTCCCTCAGCCTAGATTATTTTCCCCACTCATCATTTTATCCTTCAGATCTGAAAATAAATCACTTCCTCACGGAGGCTTACCCTGGCTGTCCAGTCTGAAAAAGCCATCTATCCCCTTTCTGTCCCAGAACCTAATTTTAATTCTTTGCAGAACACTTATCACCATCTGATATTTGAGCACATCTGGCTCAGTGTTGAACTCTCCAGCACAATTAGTCACCACACTCAACATAACTTAAACATCCAAACGGGTAACCCAGCCAAACACCCTGGGCTCGCAGCTCTGGAAACTGCTCAGCAGCTTCAAGGACTTTTCTTTCACTCTGTCTCACCCATGCTCTCCCAACATCACACCAAACTCAATCCATCTTGCATCACCTCCAAACGCAATCCACTGTTTGATCCTACTAGCTCATTTGCTCATGCACCTCATAAAAACAAGTTTTCAGCCGCCATGAGACCTCTATCCCTTGCCCGCATTTTCCCTCTCCTGACTTAATTTTTCTCTTTAGCTTAGATCTCATAGTTAATCATTATAATCACTCCCTTGCAAGAACTCTCAACTCTCTTCCCAGGTCGTCTTCCCTCCCAAACTCCACAATCCCAGAACCCAAAAAAACTACCTTCTCCATGCCAAAAATATTAATAAAAAAGCATTCGACTCAGCAGGTTCACCATAAACTCAGGGTCACCAATGAGCACTAAATCTTAACTCATAGTCTTACTAGATTTCTCTACCAAGCTGGCTTTCCAATCCTCCCCTCCCTCTCGAAGGCGGCTATTTGTTATCCATTTTCCCCTCCTCCAACACCTTCCCCTGCCTTTAGCTAATGTCCATGATTCTTCATTCAGAACTTAAAAGCCATGATACAACTGGTGATTGTTACCTTCTCATGACCAGTTGTATAAACCTATCCGAATCTGCATCCATTTTTCCTTCTTTTCCTCTTTCAACAGAAGTGACCCTTCTCTTTCTGAACATTTATGTCCCTGATCCCAACCCCTCTCTCTTATTCATAAACTCCAATCTTGCAATTATCCCTTCTTTTTCCTCCATCAACCATCACTTACTCTTTCCTGGATCATTCCCATCTTCATATACTTAAGAGCTCTAGTATGTCCCCTCTTAAAAAAATAAACAAAAATTCTTCTTTGACCCCATATCACCCTTCAGCTACTACTCTACTTCTCTGCTCCCTTCACAGCCAAACTTTGTCAAAGGGTTAAAAATCTGCTATACCTACTTTCTCACCTCCCATGCAAGCTTTGTTCAATCCTTTCCAACATAACTTCTGCCTCCATCACTAGCAATATCCACGTTGCCAATCCAAAGAGCAGTTCATGCCCTCATCTTACTGAGCCTTTCAGCAGCACTAAATTCAGCTAATCATTCTCTCCTTCTTGAAATTATCTTTTCTTTTGATTTCATTCAACCAGTAATTACTGAACTCTAGCCCTGGCCAGCCACTGTTCTAAGCACTGGCTGGGGCTACAGTGACTGTCATGGAACCTCCCTCTCCTGGTTTTCCTTCTGTGTTTTTGGCTCCTCTTACTTCTTTCCTCCTTCACACTCCTCTGATCCTACCTCCCTAAATGCTAATAGTAGTTCGGAACTTAATATCGAGCCTCCTTTCCTTTCCTTTCTCCTCATCTGACAGCATCCATTCCCATGGTTTTAATTACTGTCCTTATAGTGAAAATGTCCACATTTGTATCTGTAGCTGGGAACTTTCCCTGGGACTCGAGCAGTTCTCCTATATTCAACTACTTACTTGACATTTCCTCCTGGGTGGTGCCTCAAAGCATCTCAGACTTAATATGATCAAAGTTTAACTCTTGACTTTCCCCTAAAACATTCCATCTGCTTTTGTAAATCTCAGTAAATAATACAATATATAGCTCTCAAGCCAGAAATCTTGATTCTAGTCCCTTCCTCTTCTTCCACTTCTAATCCACTAGCAAGCCCCATTGAGTCTATCTCCAAAATATATCTCAAATGTGTTAATTTTCCCCCATCTCTCCTAATATTATCATCTCTTGCCTAAACTACTGGAATAGCTTCCCAACTGTTCTCTCTGTTCCTACCCTTGTCTCCCTCCAATCTTTTTGATACATACCTTTTAAAAATATAAATTAGATTGGCTTACTCCCTGCTTTAAAGTCTTCAACAGCACCATACACAGGAATAAAACCTGAACTCCCTCTTGGTCTTCAAGATCTTAAGCAACATGGACTCTGCTTACCTGCTTTCCAACATCACCTTTCTCCATTCCTCCTCACTCCAATACAGCCACACTGACCTTTCAGTTGCTTGACCACGCCAAGACTTGCCCTCCTATGGCCTGGCACAGGCTACTCCCTCTGTGAGGAACACTGTCCCCACTGGCTGGCTCCTTCTCAATTTCTAGTTTCAGCTTAAATGTAAACTCCCAGGTCTTCCCTGACCACTGGATCTATACGGTCCTCCGACAGTTTCTAACATAGGCTTTATTCATTTTCTTCATAGTATTAATACATAACATTTTATAATCACTTATTCATTTATTTGCTTAAAAACTTATTTTGAAAATTTACAAACAGATGGGCGCAATGGCTCATGCCTGTAATCCCAGCACTTTGGGAGACTGAGGCAGGAGAATTGCTTGAGGCCAGGAGTTTGAGACCAGCCTAGGCAACATAGTGAGACCCTTTCGCTACAAAAATAAAAAATAAAAAAATAGCTGGGCATGGTGGCATACACCTGTAGTCCTAGCTGTTCAGGAGGTTGAGGCAGGAGGATCGCTTCAGCCCCAAAATTCCAGGCTGCAATAAGCTATGATGGTGCTACTGCACTCCAGCCTGAGCGACAGAGTGAAACCTTGTCTATTAAAAAAAAAAAATTAGCAAACATACACAAAAGTAGAAAAAACAGTAGAATGAGCCCAAAGGTTCGAGTATTTTCATTTTCTTTTTTAACTACTTCCCTTGCTCTACTGTAAGCTCCAATGGAGAGGGACTATATATTTTTTTCTTATTATACACTCAGGGTCTTACACAGTGCCTAGGTTATGATAAACAATAATACTTTTGTTTCCAATGAGAAGGAAAGGAAAAGATGACTCTAAAGAGAATGATAAAAGTGACATAGGAAGGGAAGAGTTTTGAGGACAATTGGTAATTTATTCATCAGTCTACTCCCTGCCAGGATCTGGGCTAAGTATTGGATTTCAGAGATAAATAAGAGAAAGTCTTATACGAAGTCTTGGGGAGAAAGATATAATAATAGGTAGTACTTAATAAGGGCCACTTATGTGCTGGATATAGGGCTAAGCATGTCAGAGGTACTATCTCATTTAGTCCTCACAACCCTAATGAAGAAGGAACTATTATTCTCATTTCGCACCTAAGGAAATTGAGGCTGAGCAATGTTAAATAACTGGTCATAGGTCACAAAGCTGGAAAATGGTAAAGCCAGGTTGAGCAATTAGGTTATTTAACTCCAAAGCCAAGCCACTAAACAACACTGTACTTCCAGGTATATACTATGGTATAGAGTACTATGAAAAATGTTACAACAGAGGCATGCACAGGTGCAATGGAAGCAAGCAGGGAACTCTGATGAGGAGAAAGGGCAGAAAGCCTCCTCCAGAGGTGACTCCTGAGCAGAGTCTGAAAGTTTAGGCAGGAAATTGCTAGGCAATACAGCCCAAGGAAGCAGTATGTACAAAAAAAGCATGCAAGCACTTAAATGAGCATCGTGACCCAGCATACCTTGAAGAATTCTAGTTTTATTATTTTTTAAACTGAATATAATGAATAACATTGTGCTAGGGCTTTGGATATGACATAAAAGACGAAATACTGTGAGAAAGCCATGCAGGAAACACGAAAAGTGTATAATAATGGTGGCATTTCAGATCAGTGGAGAAAGGATAAATCATTCAATGAACGCCTTTGGGGAAAATGGTTACCCATTATTAAAAAAAAAATCAAGTTAGACCCCTTCCTTCTTACTATACAAGAAAATAAAATCCATTTAGATTTGGGATTAAATATAAATAATATAATAATTCTTTTTAAAACAAAAATATTTCATGGAATAGAATATAAATTCTATAGGAATTTCCCAGTTAAAACAGGAAACTTCCAAGAAATTTTGTTTTGGTGGCAGACTAATGTGGGCTTTCTTACCAACATGCAGGTCATCACATTCGTGCTGCTGGAAAAGACCAGAAGCAATGGTCCGCAGCAGTGGTTCCCACACCTTGCTGCCCATCAGGACCACCTGGGGAGTTCTCCAATAGCCACCCTCCCACCCCCAGCCCAGAAGCATACCAGAACTTCTAGGCTAATGGAAAGATCTTTCTTTAATAAAAGTTTTCATTCAAAAAATAGACATTGCTTTTCAATAGTAAGTAACCAGTGATCAATCATAAATAATTTTTATTAAGAGACTGAAAAGTGCTTTAATGAAAAGTCTTTAAGTAGTATAGTAGTATGGATGCTTCATGAAAGAAGTTTCCACTGCTATATCTAAACTTTAGCTTGACAATGTGTCTCTTTAAAGTCTTAAAAAACACATACATACCCTGTGACCTAGCAATTCTTTTTAATGCAGTTTAGCTAATAAAATAACTATAGGTGTGTGCAAACAGAGATATACAAACATATTCATTACAATGTTGTCAATACTAATCAAAAATTGGAAGTTAGAATCAGTATGGGAAATTATTATATATCCATATGAAGAAATATAGTACAGCCATTAAAAATGAACCTACTTACTGACATGGAAAGATGCTCACAACACATACTGAGTGGATAAAGCTGGTCCCAATGCAATATGTATTGCATGATATACTTTTGTAAAAACATTTTTCCCAAGTGTACACACACACACACACACACACGTATGAAAGATCATCACTGAAATGTTAACAGTGGTTATCTCAGCACAGCAGGATTAAAGTGATAATGGGTAATGTATATTTTCTGAATTTGTCTACAATAAAAATTTATTACTTACATAATAAAAAGGATTTTTCAAATATATCTGTGTTCAATTCCCATCACACAAAGTAAAAGCAATAAAAATCTCTTGTAGCCTAGTAAATGCAAAATACTGAATTACAGTATGAGATTCAAAAAAAAAATTCTAATAGTTATTATAGGAAAAGGTATGCAGGGTAAAGGTCATCAGAATGTGACTTTCTTAACAGACCGGAAGCAGAACATCTATAATGCAGGAGTGGTATAAAGGAGTGGCCCAGATTCTTGTTGGAATTATTTTCTTAGTCTAACCTCTTGATTAGGTTCGAAAGGTCAGGAATTAAAACTGTTTAGTATTTCCCTTAGCTTGCAAAAATGCGTATGCTCAGCAAAATGTTTATGCAATTAATAGGCAAACTGGAAAGAGTACTTAATTAGGAGGAAGATATGGGTCCTAAAAATTCCCATATATTAACTGTGTAACACTAAACTATTCACTTAGTTACTTGACTTCTCTGAGTTGTAACATGGTCACCTTAGACTAAGAATAATGATAATACTAGACTCCTCTCTCTTACAGGCAGCTGCAGTGGGAACTGAATGAGATCTCAACTTTTGCTTCACGCCATGATGAAGCAACTAGTACCACACTTGCCTTCCCATTATAAAGAACTAGAAAATTGGATAAACTATACAAATCAACTATTTCAGACAATGAACAACAGCTAGCATCGTGATCTCTGAGAGAAAAGAACCAAAGAGGTGAGTCCTTAAAGGCTCTGGCTTTCTACTTGGAGGTACTTTCCAGGCTATGGTTCTGAGAGAGAACCTAAGCAGAACACAGTGAGCTAAATAATTTGAGGGGTCAGAGTTCAAGATTTGGGGAGGATGAGGTAGCTGGAATTTGCAAGGCAGAGTACCAGATAGAAAGGAGCTATACACATCAAAATAGCTCCAAAAATCTGCATGGGGGTCTCCCTGAGTCTTCAACCGAATACCAATCGGTTAGGGTGAAACTCCATAAAGCTGGGAAAAGACAAACTATTGGAGAAAAAAGAACTAGGGAACTTAAAACTGAACAATTCCTAGAGTTCACATCCACCTGGGAGATATTTTAATTCCAACCAGCCAGAGAGGAAAGACTTCACTGCATATCTCAGGCATTCCGTAGAGATCTGAGAAGGGTCAGGCCTTAGCTAAATTCTAGAAGCCTATCCTAAAAGTGTTTAACACCTAGCCTAGAGAGGATCAATCTTTGACTTAACTGCTTGCCAAAAATAAAACTCAACTCTCTTTAAAGAAAGACAACAAAATTGAGATACCTAATGATATAACAACATTCACAATACACAGTGTCCAATAAAAAACTGCTAGACACGTGAAGCAGCAGGAATACGTGACCCATAACTGGGAAGAAAAAAATCAGTCAACAGAGACAGACTCAGAAATGACAAAAATGATGGAGTTAGCGGATGATTATAAAACAGCTATTATAAACATGTTCAAGAATTAAAAGAAAACTCAACAAAATAAGAAATGGAAGATATGAAAAATGATCAAACACTTCTAGAGATGAAAAATATAGTAACTGAAATGAAAAATTCATTGATTAAACCTAACAGCACAAGAGACACCACAGGAAAAAAGATGGATGAACTAAAGAAAGAGCAGAGCCTCAGTGGCGTATAGGACAATAACAAGTAGTCTAATTTATGTGTAACTTGATTCCCAAGAAGTGGCGAAGGAGGGATATTTAACAAATAATGGCTAAAACTTTTCCAAATTTGCTTAAGTTTCTAAGCCCACAGATCAAGAATCCCAAGAAAACCACTCCAAGGCAAATCATCATCATCAAATTGCTGAAAACCAGTAAGAAAATCTTATAAAACAGCCAGAGAAAAAAGGCTGCTGAATGTTTGTGTCCCTCCAAAATTATGTTGAAACCTAATTCCAAGTGTGGTGGTATTAAGAGGTGGGGCCTTTTGGAGACGTGATTAAACCATGAGGGCTCTGCCCCGTGAATGGAATTAGCGCTCTTATAAAAGAAGCTTGAGGGAGCCTTCCACCCCTTCCACCATGTGAGGACACAACAGTGTGCCATCTATGACGCAGAGAGCCCTCACCAGATGCCAAATCTGCTGGCAACTGGAGTTTGAACTTCCCAGCCTCACAAACTATAAACAATAAATTTCTGTTGTTTATAAGTTACCCAAGTCTAAGATATTTTGTTATAGATACAGGAATGGACTGAGATGGGCACACTACATACAGGTGAACAAAGCTAAGAATGACATCTGACTTCCCATTAGAAACCATACAAGATAGATCTAATCTCTCACAATACGACAGAAAGGCATCTTTAGAACGCTAAAAGATAGAAACTGTCTACCTACAATTTGACAGCCAGCAAAAACAGCCTTCAAAACTGAAGGGGAAATAAAGAAATTTTTTCAACAAACAAAAGCTAAGAGAACTAACTGCCACTAGATCTTCACTACAAGAAATGTTGGAAGTTTTTCAGGCTAAAAACAATAATACAGATGGAAACTCAGATCTGAACAAAGGAAGGGCACTGCAAATGGCAAATATGTGGGTAAATGTAAAAGATTTTCCTTTTTCAGATTTTTAAGTGTTATCAAAAACAAAATTAGTAACAATGAATTGTGCAGCTTATAACATATGTAGAAATAAAATGTATGACAACAACAGTCCAAAGATATAAGAGGAAAATGAAAGTGCACTTTTTGAAGTTTTCAAATACTATAAAGTGGCATGTTATTTTAAGGCAGACCATGTAAGTTAAAGATGCATATTTTAAGCCATAAAGCAACTGTTATAAAAGTAAAACAAAGGTTTATAGCTAACAGAGGAGATGGAATAGTAAAAAAGTAATCAAAAAGAAGCCAGGAAAAGAGGAAAAAATAAACAAAAAACAGATGGGATAAATAGAAAACAAACAGCAAAATGGTAAACTTAAACTCAACCATATTGAAAATGACATAAATGTAATAAACACCTCAATTAAAAAGGAAAGATGGTGAAATTGGATTAAAAAAGATCCAACTATCTGCTACCTAAAAGAAATTCACTTAAAAAACGACAGATGAGTTAAATGTAAAAGGATGAAAAAAGATATAACATGTATAAGTAAGCAGGAGGGACCATATTAATATCACACAATGGAAACTTCAGGATGAGGAATATTACCAGAGATAAGGAGGTATTTTATAATTATAGAGGGCTGGATTCATCAAGAAGACATAATAATCCTAAATGTGTATACACCTAATTACAGATGCTCAAAATACATGAAGCAAAAATAAATAGAACCGAAAGGGTAGACAGATAAACCCACAATTATAGTTAGAAATTTCAACACTCCTCTTAGAAACTGATATAATAAATAGAAAGAAAATCAGTAGAGATATATAAGACTTGAACAACACTATAAACCAACTTGACTTAATTGGCATTAATAGCATACTATACCCTAGGACAGCAGAATACACACTGTTTTCAGGTACACATAGAACTATTCACTAAAGATGGCCATAGCAAGTCTCCAGAGATCTCAAAGGATTGAAATCATATATGTGTCTTATGATCACAACAGCATTTTTAATCATAAATCAGTAACAAAAAGATATCTTGAAAGTCCACAAATATTGCAAATTAAGAAACAAACTTATACATAATGCATGGATCAAAAAAGAAATCACAAGGCAAATTAGAATATGTTGTGAAAATGATAATAAAAACACAACATACAAAAATCTGTGAAATATAACTACAGGATATAGCTAAGTAGTACTTAGAGAGAAATTTATCACATTAAATATTTCTATTAGAAAACAAGAACAGTTTGAAATTAAATGACTTAAGTTTTCATTCCTAAGAAGCTTGAAAAAGAAGAACAAATTAAACCCAAAGCAAGCAATATGAAATAATAAAGATAAGACAGGAAATCAAAAACAACAAAAACAGTAAAACAATAGAGAAAAATCTATGAAATTCAAACCTAGGTTTTTAGAAAAATCAATAAAATTGATAAACTTCTAGCCAGAGTGAAGAATAAAAGAAAGAAAACACAAATGACCAATATCAGAAATGAAGGAGGGACATATTTAGCAATCCTACAGATATTAACATTATAAAAGAATGTTATAAACAGCTTTATGCTAATATACTAGCCAATTTTGATGAAATATGAAAATTCCTTAAAAGAAACATAACCAAAACACAAGACAAAATATAAAATCTGAAGAGCCTACTGATGCCATTAAATTTAGAATCTGCATTAGCTATAAAGCATACTCTTACTACATGTTAATACATATACTTAGAAATTCCTGATAATTTAAATATTTCACCATCTTCAAATGTACTTATTTTACATGCTCTCAAGATAGTTTTTCACATCTATATCCTTTATTTATTCTTAAATGATTAGCTTGTATTATTTATCATTTCGTATCACAGAGGACAATTATATTACTTTTCTAAGCTCCAAAAAAAATCAGCTCTATTTTAAAATCAGATACCTTTTATTCATTAATCTAATTGCTTTTTATTATTTGAGACTTTTTTTTTTGAGACAGAGTCTCACTTTGTCACCCTGGATAGAGTGCTGTGGCTGGCATCAGCCTAGCTCACAGCAACCTCCAACTCCTGGGTTCAAGCGATCCTCCTGCCTCAGCCTCCTAAGTAGCTGGGACTACAGGCACACGCCACCATGCCTGGCTAATATTTTCTTTTTTCAGTAGAGACAGGGTCTTGCTCTTGCTCAGGCTGGTCTCGAACTCCTGACCTCAACCTATCCTCCCATCTTGGCCTCCCAGAGTGCTAGTATTACAGGCATGAGCCACCACACCTGGCTGATTTGAGACTATTTTCTTTGCCTGACTTCACAGGAACTTTTTGCTCACAGCTCTTAAATTAATCCCACTTAATAGTTTATTTCTACTAAATTAATTTTATAGTTAAGTTTCCCTTTATCTTCCAGCATTTTTTTTCTCAGTTAATGACTAGAGGTTCTTTGAAATGTCATAGACCTGAGTCCTCAGCCCCTCCAAAATCCCAATAAAAGAGGCCACTAGATTCTTATATTCTACCAGCCAAAGCTTTGCCATAAGGTCCTTAGAAACCTTTAGCTCAGCTCCCACAATTTCCAGCTATGTTAGAGAAGCTCCTGTTTAATGCAGGGTGCTGAATCCTAAGATTCTATGACAAGAGGACAAGTACTTGCTGTTCCTAGTGGAAGACAAAGAGTCCTTGACTTTCACTTAACAAAAAAAGTGGTCTATATTGCACTCTACAAAAACAAGAACTCTAAGGCTCTAAGCTGGGAAATAGGCATCCTGGAATCCTGACAACTATTTATTCCTGCTGTCCTACATATATGGCTCTAGGTACAAGGATTGAAAACAAAAACCAAAAACCAAAAAACCTAGACCCCATGTGTGTGTAGGGTATAGGGCAGTGGGGATTGAGGGTCTTGGGGGATTGCCTGTTAAGGACTTGGGACCAAATAATTTGAGAGCAAATGTCCTTAAAGTGAATACATTTCAGCCAACACTAAGCACACCCTCATTTAAAAGAGTATAATCTGGCTGGGTGTGCACTCTATCCCGGGTGATAGAGCAAGACTCTGACTCAAAATAAATAAATTTTAAAAAATAATAAGTAAATAAAAATAAAAGGGTACCTCTAACAGCCTCATTATGACTCAGGAGAAGTTGTTCTCAAATTTTTTTTTTCTAGCTTATGTCCCAGCAATCTATATCTCCACTGTGATGTCAGTTCTTGACATAGTTAGTGCTCAATAAATGTTTGTTGAGCTAAACAATAAAAGAATATAGGGTCCATATTAAGACAAAAGTTTATGTTTTCCCAAAAAGGACATTCATGCTCAGATGAATTTATATTTATCATGGGTTTAAGAACATGAACAATTTCAACAATGTCCTTGGGAGTAATCACTGGGAGCCCCTTCTGTATCCCACTGCCCATGTGATTGATTACCTTGAGAACCACTGACTTGGTGAATGAGCCAATCAATACCCCCCTCCTTAAAAGTAAGTGCTCCATTAGGGAAACCTCACTGTCAAATATTATTTTTGATTTTTAAAAACTTTATTTTTCACTAATTAATTTATTATATTTCTATTTCTGTGTTTGAATTAATACTCACTTTGTTGCTTTTTTTTCAGAGACAGAGTCTAACTGTCACCCAGGCTAGATGAAAAAGTTAGAAGGGTACAATCATAGTTCACCACAGCCTCAAACTCCTGGACTTAAGCAATCCTCCCACCTCAGCCTCCCAAATAGCTGGGACTATTGGCACACACCCCCATGCCCAGTTAACTTTAAAATTTTTTTTTTTTAGAGACTGGGTCTCAGTATGTTGCCCAGGCTGGTCTCAAACTCCTGGTCTTAAATAATCCTCCACTTGGCCTCCCAAAGTGCTGGGATTAAAGGCGTGAGCCATCACACCTAGCCAATACTCAAGACACTTTTAATTTGGAACAATGAGTATTTTAAAAAATGTACTTCATTAACAGTTCAAAATCATGCAGTCTGAACAAACAGCTCTAAAAATAAAAGACATAACTGCCAGCTAGACCAGAAAAGGTCCTCTCCAAAATTTAACATACAATGAACACAAAATCAATCTAAGTGGGGTTATAATGCCTAATCAGAATTCCCTGAACCGATCCCTGGACAGTCTGAGCTAAAGAAAAAAAGTAGTTAAAAAGGGTCCAAACCCCTGGAAGAGCAACAAAACAAGTGGTCAAAAGCTAGAGGGGTGAGGGGAGTGGCAGGGCAGGAGAAAGCTTCTACTTTTTACTTATGCTTCTGTACCATTTGGACTTTTGTTTTACCCTAAGTATGTATTCCTTTATGCTAAAAACAAAAGTCCAAATGGTGCAGAAGTGTATGTTATTTTTTAAACTTCCATATTAGCTGACAACAGGAAAGGTCAGCCCAGAGAAAGTGTGCTGCTCCTTCTGAAACATTTCTACTTGAGATAGGACAGATACTACATGAAGTACTTACACTTCTCAAATCTCTTCTCCTTACTATGTATTACCACAAAGCACCTCTGAAAGGAGTGTGGAGAATAGGGGGACTATGAGATTCTTCATATACAGCCAGCAAAGTGCGGGAAGTATCCAGTGGAGCTGTCACGTGACAGTGACAGCTGCCTAAGGTATCAAGCTTTGTGAAAAGGTGTCCTAATTTCTATTAACTGGCCTGCAGAGAACAGATTTAATCTCATATCCTGTAGAAGGAAAAAAGGAAAGTGGGTTTCATTTTCTCAGAGTAACAAAAGTAACCAAACATTAGAACTAAGAAGTAAATACAGTCCATAATCCCTTATCCACAATTTAAAAATCCAAAAACATCTAAAAACCAAAAGTTGTCTGTAATTCATTGGTGGCAAACCTGATGTGAATTTAATTGGCAGCAAAATCTGACCTGAACTGACATGAGACTATTTATAGTGTACTCACTTTAGTAAGAATAGTCATAGCTTTGGCTGCCGAAATATTAATGTATTTGACTCCGAAGGGATGACCCTGACCCTGCAAGGGCATTATATAATATATGGTAAACTCGCCTTATTAGCTTTCTAAAAATAAAAAAAAATTCTGAACCCTAAAATACATCTGGCCCTTAGAGTTTCCGATAAAGAATTGTGGACCTAAAAATGGGTTTTATTAAAATGATCCGGTGATCTCCACTGGAATCTATCATTTTTTCTAAAAATATCCTATAAATTAATTGGAACTAATTCTTTCCCTAAAACTTATCCCTATTTAAAATATTCTGCTTTGAATATCTATAAAGATGTAACTATATTATTAGTTATAGTATTTTATTCCACTTCAACATTATTTTAAGTCAGCTTCTTTCTGAAGGCAACACTGAAATCAAGGGTATCAGAATGGAGTGAAGACAAACTTAAAAAGGCAGACCTCTGTCTATGTGCTTTGACTTTTCTTTTTATGTTTTTTAAAAAAAGAGTGTGAGATGAGATTTTTTAATGTATCAAAGAGGAACACTGATTTTAAAAGTTAACAAACACCAATTTAAGTCATTAAAAGAATCAAAATCAAATTAAAAAATCATAGAGGCCGGGCGTGGTGGCTCACGCCTGTAACCCTAGCACTCTGGGAGGCCGAGGC